>PVHP010003880.1:0-75303 GCA_004024765.1 Zapus hudsonius | reverse complement strand
ACTGGAAAAGTTAATAAAATCTAGAGTCATAAAGTGTTATATGTTGAAGTATTTTATTTTTAACAGAAATCTTTAAGTATGAATCAGTGATAGGTCCGGTTTTTCTTGTGTAAAACATGCCAGTGGTCTGGTCTTTGCCATTATCAGTTTCAATTTCTTTAAAGTGAATTGAGAAATTGCAGATGCTTCTGAATAAATCTGAAGGCAGAATCCCTTAGTTGATTTATTTTAAAATAATTTTCCACTTCTATGATAGATTTAAAAAACTGAGAAAGCTACAGCTTGTGTGCGTGTGTGTGCGTGTGTGCATGCATGTGTGTGTGTATGTGTGTGTGTGTGTGTGTGTGTGTGCATGTGTGTTGGTAAGAAGATAGCTTAATCTCACTTCTTTTTTCCAAAGCAGTTTCAGTCTCTCTCTCTTCCCTCCTTCTTTCCATCTCTCCCTTCTTCCTCTTCTTCTTCCTCCCCCTCCTCTCTGATGTTGGAATAGAATCTATGGCCTAGACAAGTCCTCTATCACTGGACTATAGCCCCAGCCCAATTATATTTTCATGGGCACAGTTATTCTTACTTTTGTCCTTATGCCCCATTGGTTTCTTAGCCTTTAGGAGAGTTTGGCACCTGCTTATATAAAAACTTGATTTACAAAATATTTAAACTGAGATCTGATTTAACATGTGGAGCTTGTTAAAGGGCTCGGGTGGTTGGGGGCAAAGTCAAGCTCTGGAGCCAAAGTAAAACTGAAAAGTACATCTTTGAATGATTCCTTCATTCCAGAATCCTAATTTAGTGAAAGATGTTCTTACCTTCTGGGAGCAGAAGTCAAAGGAGACCAGCAGGTATGATCTGATCGGCATGTCTCCATGAGGGCAGACTTTTCTGTAGCACTCCAAATTCTGGTCCCAGAGACTTTTAATCAGTTAATGCTGAAAGAAAAGGAGTCTCTGATTAGGGTAGACAGGGATCCAGGTCTTGCAATACTGCTGAAAGATGCGCCTTATTAGAGTAGCATTTTACATTCACAGAATAAATTCTTCAAACTCTTATCAGGTTCTTCATAGAATTCTATGTTTTTCCCTTTTAGAACATCTGGTATGAAATGATTAAGGGTCTTTAATAAAGGTCTTCACTGAAGGGCTTTACTATAACTTTACATCTTCTAATGAAAATATTTGCATGTTTTACATTCCATTTCAGGAATATCCACCCACTGTAAATAGGGTGAAAAGCTTCAGTCCCACTGGGCTATCAACTACCAGCCCTATTCTCCTTCAGGGATCTTTCATTACAAACAAACAAAAAGATGAAGCTGCGATATAACACAGAAGAGAATATTAGTTGCCAGTTATCCTCGCAGCTTGGCATTTCCCACCCTCTGTACAAGTCGGTGTGTTTACGAGGCTAATTCTTGCTGGTAAACAGCGAACAGATGTGAAATGTCATTTCCAGTCCTAAGCAGTTAAATGTGGCTAGCCTTCTACATCTTGCTCTTTGTCTTTCTCTCTGTCTTCTCTTCTTTTCCCTTTTCCTCTTCCCTCTCCTTTTCCATTTATGTATTAGAAGAGAAGAACCTTAGACGGGGTGACTTTAAAGTGGAAGTGACTCAAATACCCCAGTCCACCCAGTTCAGAATTGTTCAAACCATAAGCGTGTGTGCATGTGTGTGTGTGTGTGTGTGTGTGTGTGTTTTGTATATGTTGGAGGGGGAGGCATGTGTTTCAGGGTTTGTTCTCACTGCATGTATCATCTTGTCCTTAATGATACAGTGATTCATTGTAGCATCTTACATGAAAGGAAAGAGAATTCCTGTGTAATATGCTTGCTCTTATTAGACATGGATATATAATGCTATACTACAGAATCACATTCAATGAAAGAATAATGAAATGCGATCCATTTTTCTACACAAAGACGTGTTGAGATCATCCGTATGATCAAAGACGAAAATAAAACTGGAATGGTGGGTCATAGCAGTGGCTCTGACATCCTTCTGTCCTTCCTTAGCTCCTGACATGTATTCACTGCTTACTAGCCTCTGGGTATTGTAATCCTTGCACCAACACTGTGAAGTAGATAGTGTTATTTTCCTCATTCTATAGATCAGGAAACATAAGCCCCAAAGAGAAAACTTGTCCAGCATAGCATCAAAGGTCAGTGGGAAGTTTGAAACCTAGAGAGTGCTTCTAGGGCACAGCCACGTGCCAAGTTCAATACTATATCACATAAACCAGAGCTTCCTAAAGGAGGTTCACAACTGTGGACATGTAAGTGTATATACACAGTGCTAGACCTTTAGCTACTACTAAAAAAAAAAATCCTGCTTCTTCTCTTAGTGATGCACTTCCAAAATCTCTTCTTTAGTAAAGTATAAGGCTGGGAACAAGCAGTAATCAATTCTAAGCAACAAAATTCATTTCTCTCCCTCTCTCTCTCTCCTTGTTCTTTCTTGCTTAGAATTTTTGATTATCCTTTGAACTCAGCAGCATTACATCATGAGAGTTCTCGGAGAGGTAAAATTGTATGTAGACTAGATTAGAAGAAGCCTTGACCACAGCAAACACCTCAGAATACTCATCTTCAAATACCTCATTCCCACGGGCCAGGAAGATAGCTCAGGGAACACTTGCTATACAGGCATGAAGACTTAAATTTCCTTACGTGACCTGAAGGTGATCCTAGCACCCATGTAAAAATGGACCTGCATTCATACATGCATAACGTGCCTGCTCATCCACACAGAGACTCATGCAGACACAGAATTAAAGAAACACACTTCATACTTTACTCTTCAGCATGCCTGCTTCCCTTTCTCTTTAGATCACAGACACTTTCTAGAACTTGGGAACCTGTACCCATGCTACCCACAATGCCTCACTCGGCCTGCTGGGCAGATCATCTGGTTGCCTCCACCACCCATCTTTCTCACTCCTCCTCCACTTCCTTCTCCCATTCTGTGAATCGTTTAGACTTAGATGATCTTAGGTTCAACAATCTTGGACCTTCATCCAACCCACTTCATTCACTAGTGGCTTGTTTCTGGGAACCTTGTCATTGAGTCTTTCTCAGCCCCGATCTCCACTAGGAACCGAGAGTTCTCATTGGCTTCGAACAATTCTATCCATCTGCACATGTGGCATGAATTTTTTTTCACATAAACCATGTCCGTGGGCTTCTTAAAGCTTTCTCCCATGAAGCCAACCCATTTCTGTTCATCACTCTGCCCTCATTTTCCAGGGCTCTGAAAATCACCTTTTATTATAATTGACATATAAATTGACATCCATAATCAAATCTATAGTCACCAGTGTTTTTGTGTTCCATGGTCCCACTGGTTTATACATTAAAGGTAAGCAGGCCTTTCTTCTACATTTAGCCATTTGCCCACAGGATAGGCATCCCACCCGTTCTTTAAATTGACTGTCAACTTGTTTATCTTCACTACCAACTGGAGAAAGGGTGAGAATTCAGTTCAGCAATTACTTCATGATATTCCGTTTGGTGCTATCTGTGGTGCACTAAGGAGCCTTCGGATGAGGGGAAGGTTGTGATGAAGGAAGAGAGAAGTGCACTGTACACTGTGCCCTGAGAAAATTGGAATGAGGGGCCTCCAAAGATGGGAAGTGGGACTTCTGGCTTGGAAACTTAGGAGGAGTGAATGGCCTACTTGTCCTTAGGATGGGCACTGCCCACTGAGTTTTAGCCGTCTCTAATGCCACCACTTTGCCATCCCATGCAAGTGAAAACACGACCCAAGTCACCTGAAAATGTAGGGTGAGTGCCATCTGGTTATTAGCAGGGCCTTCCTTCTGTCCTGTTTGGACTCAAGGTGTTTATTCTGAAGGCCCGGAGTGATCTGTCTAACTTTCATGACACATAGTTCTTACAAGATGAAATCACACTATGCTAGTATATCTGTGTTCATGTATTGCAGTCGTCCCAAAGCTAACAGATGTGGAGATGGGAGGGGAAGAGGACTCTAAGTCACTTGTAATGCTTGTGTCTCTGTGACCTCAGACCCAACACAGGACTCGGTGGGCCTGGCTCTCTTATCTCCCCTGTCAGCCCCTGTTCAGTTACCTGTCACAGGACATTCTTTCACAGGTCACACATTCCTTTACCAAAGAACAGACATCCTTTCCCTGTCAGCAGAGAGTGCTGGCTGTAATCATGGACCACCAGCTCTAGCTATATTTTAATGGCCCTCACTTCTGTCCTATAAAATAATTTTAAACTAGAGATTGAATTAGATACTGTCATACAAATCTCACTAATAAATGTTATCTTTCCTTTGAAAATAAACTACACCTTCTTTTTATTGATTTAAATGGGGGTGGGGAATTTGAAGAAAGAATTTTGTATTAAACTTATTATTAACTTCACTAAAATAATCCATCATGATTCACTTTTTAACAAAATTGATGTCTGAAATAAAACTTTGTTTTTATATATCTATGTCAGCCCAGATCTTTTAATATTCCTAGTGAGAGAACCAAAATAATCAGACTGTTTCTCAGTATAATTAGCATCAATGTTCCGAATCACTTGAAAACATCCATACTAGACTTGCTTTAGTGTACTTTGTCTTAGCATTGCCTTATTTCTTGAGGTGAGTGGGGACCAGTCCGTATATCACAGTCGTCTTGATCCTGAGGTGAAATTCTGTTCCTGCATATCTAAATATTCATCCGACTCAACCCCTTAGAAACCTCACCCACATCTTTATCTCTCTTTGCACTCACCAGCTTCCCCACTCTGGAAAGTTAACAAGAATTCCAAGCATAAGGCCAGAGAATGCTGGGCTATAGAAGTATTTGATTTGAAGATTCAGATGATAAGCATGGAGAATTACAACTACCCTCTTTAACTCAAGTGCCGTGTGTTTTCCTAACAACCCACAAAATCCACTGGTGCCTTGGAGACATCCTGCTTTGTTTGGGATTTATCTTACTGTTCCAATGTATTTTAATAGTCCAAGCATGTTCAGTATATGAGGCAATTTAATTTTTAAAAAAAAATTAGCTCATGTACTTTAAAAAGCAATTAATTCTGTTCAGAAATACTTTAACATTTCCATAATCCCACCAAGTAAAACAAAAGAAGACTAGACTTGTTAGTAGTAGGCATGTTGCCTAAAATCAGTTGAACTGCAAGCCTGTAAACCCAACCTTTAGAAAACTCAGGCAGGAGGATAGTCACAAGTTCAAGGCCACCCTCGTCTACATGACTGCTGACAGGTCCCTGTCTCTAAAACTAAAGAAACAAAAACAGAAAATACAGGCAGGTAAATTTCTCTTCAACAACTTTCACACCTCCAGGAGCCTTTGCTTAAATAAATAGAAATCCTACTTTACATGGCGCATAATTATTGTATGGAAACCATTGATCAAAGATGGATAGTCTCAAAATGGATTTAATTACGTTCAGTAATTTGAAGTTGATGCCACCCAGGACCACTACTCCATCCTTTGAACATATTGACCTTCTTTTCTCCCAATTTTATTGTAAGAAGCAAGATACTAATTTAAATTGGCATTGGTTAAGTATTGTGGTTTATTCCATTTTCAGCTAGTTATTAATAGACTGCTAGTAATTCTTGCCCCAATTATTCTATCTTTATAGAATGTTGTTTAGAGTAAAAATAGATGTGTAAGTTTTTTTCAAAAGAATATTTAAATTCATAACAAAACATTTAAGAAGGTTTTAAATTATATTGGCTTTAACCACTGTCATAGCTGCCTACAAGTTATCAAAGTTGTTTTCTTTCTTCACAGTATAATTAATATGACCAATACCAAGTATGATAATTGATGCTTAGGGATAGACATCAGAAATTGCTGTGTAATTTCATTTCTCTCTGTAAGAATTTCCACTCGGATCATATGTGGATTAATGGTATGTGGAAACCAGATGAGGAAGACGAAGAATAATTTTGTGTGAAGTCCTAAAAAATTAGTTTGGAGGAAGGAGAAGGGTTGGTTTCAGAAGAAATGTAGAGAGGAAGTATGTTAAGACACAAGGGACACAACTGAGGGAAGCAGAGCTGCAAACAGCATCAGGCCAAGCATCCAGGTATGGAGAACCCTGCAAAGGTGGATGCTGCAGACTTGGCCTGCCTTCTGCCAAGATCTACCCACTTTGCACGTGTTACAGAGAAGCAGATGCTGGAGAAGATCATGCTCTTGAGAGTGTCCTGTACATGGCCTGAGTCCTTTCCTCCTGGCTGTGCTTAGTCCTTCCCTCCTAGCTGTGCTAAGTCCTTCCCTCGTGGCTGTTCTTAGTCCTTCCCTCATGGCTGTGCTCAGTCCTTCCCTCATGGCTGTTCTTAGTCCTTCCCTCCTGGATGTGCTTAGTCCTTCCCTCCTGGCTGTGCTAAGTCCTTCCCTTGTGGCTGTGCTTAGTCCTTCCCTCATGAATGGGCTCAGTCCTTCCCTTGTGGTTGTGCTTAGTCTTTCCCTCCTGGCTGTACTAAGTCCTTCCCTCATGGCTGTGCTTAGTCCTTCCCTCCTGGCTGTGCTCAGTCCTTCTCTCATGGCTGTGCTCAGTCCTTCCCTCCTGGCTGTGCTTAGTCCTTCCCTCCTGGCTGTGCTCAGTCCTTCCCTCATGGCTGTGCTTAGTCCTTCCCTCCTGGCTGTGCTCAGTCCTTCCCTCATGAATGGGCTCAGTCCTTCCCTCATGGCTGTGTTAAGTCTTGCTCTCACAGCTGTGCTCATCATTCTTAAACACACTGCTATGAAATGAGGGCAAGTTTGCAGAGAAGCAGGAGGCTTTAGAGCCATTGCTGGTATAGAGAAACCTAGACTTGTTTCAGAAGCTGGACCAGACGCAAGAGAACATCTGAAGTTCAATGAAACTCAAAGCCTTTCCTGATACTGTAACATGTGATAGCTACGGAGAGTGGGGTACCCTTCACTTCCACATGCAGACATGGATCCTGCCTTCCTGAAGCTCATGATCCCTCCACACACACCCAGAACCTCGTCCTTGTGCCAAACCTACGGGATCTCTCTCCTGACTGCAAGACAATCTTCAATCATTGCCTCTTGAAGACTGAGTGTATTGGGAAAGAAATGACAAGTAATAAAATTCCCAAAGCATGGGAAATATTCTCAAGGATCTGTTGAAGAAGCTACACAACAGAGTACTACTTAAAGAATATTAGTTTGATGAGAATATAAAGATTATGTTATTACAAACTGGAACAAATGAATTGACTACTTCCTCAGTAGCTGAGGCCTGCTTCCAACTGTTAGAGCCATATTACTAATTCTGGCCAGTGGGTGGTAAGCAAGTAGAATTTAGGCATTTCTGGAAAACGCTTTTACTACTGTATTAATGACCCTCTGGGCCCCTTTCTTCTGATCTGTGTTACAAGACAGGAATACAAGGTGCATACACCTTGGGTATGTGAGTTGCTTTGCAAGGGAGACTCTTTGGAGAGAAACTTGGAACTCCAGTGGACTTTGAGCATGAAATAAGAAATTTTGTCTTGAACCAATCCTCACTTACAGAGAGGTAGGCTGGTCACATAAGAGCTCATGAAGGCAGAAGCTGAGATAGCTTTAGATGCAGGAATTGTCATGAATAGCCTGTTTCCCATTCTGTCCTGGGTAAACACTGTGTTCAGACACTTACATGTAACAACAAGACTGCATACTGAAAACCAATAAAATGCATTTTGGTTACTCTTTTCAATACTATCTATGAAAATACAAAAACAAAGAAAGCAAACCAGCTGAAGAGTAAATCCTGGTAGCTTAGTGGAGAAGGTCACATTCACTGAGAGGTAACAAATATTAGACAATATCTGCAGGTTTTCCAGGTGCAGCTTTCTCAGGTCTGTAATGGCAGAATAAGCCAGGAATGACTCCAACATCTTCCTGCCATGTCGTGTGGCTTTGTTTATGATATCTTCTCAATGGAGAGAGGCATTTCAATTACTCCCAGCAGAGGATTTCCTGTTCACACCTTGATGCAGAAGAGGCAAGGGTAGGAGAGCTTTGGCCCTTAAGCTAAATATATTTTATCTGGAAACAGCTTCTGCAGGTGACTCTCATCTGGTCATGTTACTTCAATCTTGTTATCTCTCAAGGGGCTTGTAATTGAAGCAGGTGTATGTCCTCTCAAATTAACAATGTGGCAACTTTAGACATCAGAGTGAGGTCTAGCCAGAGACTCAAATGACCCATTGATGGAGTCATTATCATGAAACCTATGAGAATGTTTGGTGAGAAAGAGTATGGCAAAGTGTGGGCTGAGCTGGGATCCTGGGATACCTCTTAACTGAACCAGGAACTATTTTAACCAAAATCACAAGGATACCTCCTTCTTTTCCCTTCTTTCTTTTTTTCTCCTTCCCCCACTTTGCAAATAGGTCTAAGTAGAATTTTAGTTTACAACTTTTCAAAATATTAACTTTGACATCTAAGAGAGACCTTAGTACTTTTGTAGTTAATATTCTAATTATCAAGTAACACAAATTGTTTAAAATTAGGGCTGTGTGTGTGTTTGTGGTGTGGTGCTGTGTGTATGACATGGTGTGGTGTGGTGTGTATGGTGTGTGGTGTGTGCTGTGGTGCTGTGTGCACGGTGTGTGGTGTGGTGTGTATGGTGTGTGCTGTGGTGTGTATGGTGTCTGCCATGGTGCTGTGTACATGGTGTGTGATGTGGTGTGTATGGTGTGTGCTGTGGTGCTGTGTGCAGGGTGTGTGGTGTGTGCACTTCTGTGTGCAGATATTCATGTCCCACGCATGTGTCTGGGAAGCTAGGTGTCCTTTGCTTATCACTCATCTGTGCATTTCCTCAGGTGTCTTCCCCTATCACTCATTTGCATATTAACTTGAGACAGCTCTCTCCCAGAGCTGAAGTCAGTGAGGGAGCCCCAGTGAGTCTCTGGTCTTTGGAGTTACAGACATGATGGCCAGGCCCAGCTTTTTATGTGGGTTCCGGCAAGGTCAACGTGGTGGTCATCTCCAAGCCTAGAGACCCTCCTGCTTTTGTTTAAGGCAAGTGATCTTAACCAGTAAACTAGCTCCCTGGCACAGCTTCTAATGTCTTAATTTAGTGACATTTTTTTTTTTTACTATGAAAGGTCAGAACAACTTGAAATACAAGAAGGAAACTGTTGAAGTGAGAAGGTAAGACAGGAAATGGAACAGAGGGAGAATCCTTCGAGAATGGCGCTGTCTTGGGCAAAGGAGGAAAGGGAGATGCACATCCGCAATCCGTTTGGCCAAGGTTATTCCACTTTAATCCTGTGAAGTGACAGTGCTGCTCAGTTCTCTTATACTTACTTTCTATGAGAAACAGAAGTCAAATTATTTTAAAGCAAGAAACCCGCCTTCATCTTAATGTGCTCAGCTCTAGTGGACAATCCACACGCCTGCCCTTGCTTCCCAGACTCCATCCAGGGTTTCCTCTTCAGCCCTGGAAGCTGCATTCTCTGAAGAGTGGAAACCACAGACTCTCAAGGTGAAAACAACTCTCATTTGTAAACTGGCTTGAACATGTGTCCCAACCTTATAGTCTGCATCGTGCGATACTAGGGCTTCTTTCTACTTAGTTCCTGGGGAACTCCTGTGGGAATGAGCCGCAGATGCCCACAGGGATGATCAGCTCAAAACTGACTCTAACTTGCTTTCATACCTTCCTTAAATCTCCCTCATTCCTTCACTCTGGCTTTCGGAAGTCTTGTCCACATAACATCATGTCTGTCTCCAAGTCCTTGGCTCAGTCTTTTCCTTAGTGGTGGGAGGATCCAAAATCATATTGTCTCAGTCCAATCAGAAAAGTTCACCTGATCTATTTTTATTCGAATATCTTGGAACAAGATTATTGAAAGATGTTGACATCGATCCAGCTTCGAACAGCATGGAAATTAACATTGTGGGACATCCTCCTCCACTTCCCTACTTCTAAAATTATTATCAGGAAGGCTAAATGCTTACTGGTGCTTTCGGGGTTCTTATCAGAAGTGCTAATTGCTTAACACATAACAATTTATTATAGCATTTCAGGGGAAAATGCTAAAAATAATATATTGTTTTTATTCCCTTTTTCCTCAGCCCCCACAACTATTGAGAACCATTTAACCTCCAAGTTATTAGGGTTTTTTTTTTTTTCTGTAGAGATGACAATGGCTGATGATTTCTATGTCCTTAGGGCAAGGGTAAATCTTGGTGTGCAGCCTGAACGGAACAGATAAATATAATTATTATTTCTGTATATTTGATGATGAAAGGGTTTTCGGCTCCACAGACTGATCTTTCTGTTGCCAACTGTGTTCTGCCGAAATTTTGATTAAAGGCTCACAGAAGTAGTTTATCAGTATTTGTTTGGTTTCAGGAAGTAAAATATGTGAGCTCAATATGAATGGCAGACCACATCCATCCAGAGCATTTGTTTCCTCAGTCTGGGAAACTCAAGTCCTTGCTGGAGATAATGCAGGAGGAAGATATTTTCCCTTCCAGATTTGCATGAGTTCAATAGTCCTCTGATTCCAGACACATTATGCTCTGTGGTCGCTTTCCTTGCTTCCATCTCCCCTCTGCAAGTGTGTCTTCACTGCAATACAGACATCATTTGAAAAAATAATTTCAGCCCTTCACATTCCCTGTCTGGAAAATGTTCACACAGTTTGTAAAGGCAGAGACCAAAGTGTTGCTGAAAAAAGCCAGGATATTTTGCTGATTTGTTGAGGAGACCATTTTTTTTAGGCAAGAATTTTTTTAAAAAATGATTTTGATAAAATGGAGATTATTAAACTATGTCATAAAAGGAAGTAAATATTTTGGAAAATTCCTTTTGGAAATGCAAAAAAAAATGGATCAGGAGAAGCAGATGGGATAATAATTGACCCTTCAGGTTCTTGAATCACAAGAAACTACCGTTAGTGACACAGTAATTAAATTAAATTAGTGTTTATTGTATGTCTCCGAGAAGAACCAAGGTAGAAGTGCAAATTAGGAGGCATGGAGAAAGGAAAGGACAGAATGAAGAAGGGAAAAGTGAGCAAAGGAAGGGAAGGAGAGGAAAACAAAACCTATACACACACACCGCATGCATGCACACACACATACGCAAACACACACACCACACATGCACACACACACACCGCACACACACGCAAACACACACACACATGCACACATACACACATGCTGCAAGCACACACACATGCACAGACACACCCTGCACACACACACACACCTGCACACACACACATTGGTGTCAAAACCCCAGCCAATATAGGAGTATTTCCAGAAGTCAGTGGAGTCGGAGGTTTGGTGTTTAATGTGTTCAAGCCTTCCCTCCATGATAGCATCCATTGAATCCAAGCAAAGTTTCGATAAGTCTCAGCTACTTCTTATGAAATTCAAAGTTAGTTGTTTTTTTTTTTTTTTTTACCTTGACCGAGTCATTTAGCATGTTGGTAACGTAGAATCTTTTTCATTTTGTTATCGTTCTCATGAACCTGATCCTGGATCATCCTGTGTGTGCATACCATGTACACCCGTGATGCCAAACACAAAACAAAACAGACATCAACAGGAGAGATGCATCCTTCCCTTTCTGGCTGAGCAGCGGAAGGAAGATAGTCAGCGTCCATTGTAACTGTGCTTTTCTAAATCGCCTGTGGAATGGTAACTTCTTTGTTCAGGTCTTTTAAATAACACAAACTGAAGAGACGCAGGCCATCTAGGGGAAGACTTGCAGTGCCTTTTCTACTGAACTTGGGGTAATAATAATAATAATATCAAAATAACCTACACAATGTAAATTAGAGAGAAAAAAGTGACTCCTCTGCCTTTTAGATTTTTGCTTTCTATACATTTGCAATATTATCTTCATATTTTGAAATAGTGGCTGTCTTTTTGTTCCTGTTTCTTTTTTCTCTTAAAAAGAAATTCACAATCCTTCCTATGTGGGGGACGAGAACAGGAGAGAGGTGTCTGATAGGTGCTACAGTCATTTTGAAAATGTATTATTTGGCAAAATAATGGATAATGATTTGAGCCCATTGTATATATGTTTTTGGACAGTTCTTTAAAAGTGAATTTTTGATCTGATGGGCCACAATAACTTCTTCAGTCTGTTCCTCTCAGATGCTGAATTATAGGGCCTCCAATGCGGTTATGGTTTATTGGGTAAATATTAGTCTGACTATACCAAGACCAAAGTTAGGAATGGCCCAACTGATGTGTTAGCTGGCTACAAAACTCTTCATACTTTTATTAAAAATAATTACCAGAATATACAGGCTGAAGGGGAGTCAGGAATCCCCTTTGGGTAATTCTAATGTCATGCTTGTTGTCCTAGTCAAGCCTTTTTGTTCTTCCCTTTCCTTTAGACTGTGACAACAGTTGGGGACCGTCCATGCTGCACCTCACGTGCCCAGCAAGAGCCCTGAGCTCTACAGGGTCCAGTCCTCATAGGCCTGAGTGGCTGTGAGGATGGCTTCCCCCTCTGCTGGGCAGCCCCATCCATCTATCAGACTCTCTACACTCTTCCTTTGAGGACACAGGGGCTGATACAGGGTTTCAGCTTCAGCTGTGTTTGTGTCTCTTGGCAAACGACTTGTAGAAACTGACCAGACAGAAGAAGACAAGGTTGGTAGAAGGAGCTGAAGTTGGGGATTGTCCAGAGAGGTAGCAAGGGTCTGCCTTTCAAGCACTGATGTAGAACCAAGTGACAAGTCACTAATGGCTTAAGGGTTTTCAGCAAATGGCTACAATTACATATTTCCTGAATATTTAAATACTAACAAAGCCTTTCAAAACTGAGTTCCTTCTGGGGCTCTGGCTTGTCAAGATGTGCAAGACTATAACATTATCAGAAGTAACAATTAAAAATGTCCAAAGTGTTCTCTAGCTAAAGACATAAAACTACATTCTATTTGACTTTTGTTTTGCCTTTCTGTTCTCACTGACAGAATTACATCCGCTATATTTTATATGCACTTGGCAATGAACTGTGCATATACTGTGTACATGTACTATGTACAAGGCACTTACCTTGACATGGTTAGCCATGAATAAGATATTTTCCATGCTATATTAGTGCTTACTGCTACCTTAAAAATTATCCCATATATGGAAATGTAGATCAACACCCAGTTATTAGCTCATGTGTGTAGGTCAGAAATATGGGACCATGTGACTGAGTTCTCTGCTCTGGGTTTCACGGGGATAAAATCTAGATGCAATTCAACAGTGTTCTTGACTGGAGGCTCTGGGAAATCCACTCTGGAAGTTCTTTGTAGAAGAATTGAGTTCTTTGCTTTTACAGGACTGAACTCTCGGTTCTTTTAAAGGCTTTCTGTTCAGGGGCTGCTCACAGCTCCTGGAAGTGACTGAATCCCATATCCTGTAGCTGCTTCCATTTCAAGTTGGTAACAAGGAATGTGTCATGGATAAACTCCTCCTTTTATGTGGATTCTCTATAAATACTTCTGAACAGAAACCTCTGCTTTTATATGTATTTGCTATTTGAATTGGGAGTGCAGGACCTTCTGCATGCTAGGCAGTTGAACCCAAATACACTTGCATGGAGCTACATCTGTAGTTTTTGATTTCTCTCAAACCATTATTGACCATTTCATATGCAACCATAATGTAACTTGAGCATCATTCCTTCTCAATTCCTTATCTTGGCCCCCATTCCCCTTTTCTGAACTCCTTCTTTTCCCACTTCTGTATTGATTATTTCAATGACTTTTCCCACCTTTTTTTTTTTTTTTTTTTTTTTTGAGACGGGGTTTCACTATGTAGCTCAGACATGACTAGGTCCTCTTGGCTCCAATTTCTTGGTGTTGAGATTATAGGTAAGCACTGTCAATACAGCTTAAAATTTTCCCTTTGAAATGGTATCAAGGTCAGGCACACCAGTTAATCTCCCTATTTTAATGTCAACTGATTTGCAAAAATCTTTTCACAGCAAGAGGTAGATTAATGCTTGAACACTGGGAGAAAGTATATGTACCCCTGGGACCAAGGATCATGGGGGTCCATCTTATAATTTTGCCTATTACACATGCTACCAGGAAGCTTAAATTATTTTAAGACAGACAAAACAAATCTATAAAGATATATAGGAGTGTACACAGAAATGTAAGGGCCACAGGAGAATCATATCCCAAATGTTAGAGGAGATTCAAAAAATTGGAAATACTTTTGCAGGAAAAAAATCTCTAGATATTTTGCAAAGAGGTATTTCTAGGATAGGCAATACTTTTATTCATAGAGATAAGGAAAGATACTCCATACAGAGATTTGTCACAAATAATGGCACAGAATGGGGAGAATGAAACACATTGGGGAAGAACTGGCCTCACTGGATTAAATAGAGCAGAGAAAAAAAGATATGTTTGTACTGGTTGGAAAGGGAAGTTCTGTTGGGAAGGGACTTTGAGTGCCAGGCAGATGTGTTTGTTTCTCAGTGGAAAGGGCCACACTGAAAATTATTGAACAAAGTAGATAAGAGATGGGAGCTATATTTTAGAAACAGTGATAGCAGAAGAGGAAATTATTTGGATTTAAGTAGGGGCTTTGGGTTAAAGAAAAAAAAAAACTAAAGGAGGTAAGATTTATTTTGGCTTATGTCTTCAGAGATATCAGTTCTTGGGCATTTTGCCCAACATTGTAGGCCTGAGGAGAGGTTGAACGTCATGGTGTGGAGTGCGTGACAGAGCAAAACTCCTTGGCTCATGGGGGCCTGGAAGCGAAGCGACAAGAGTAAGACACACCCTTCAAAGCAGGATCCCAGTGACCTACTTCCCCCAGCCAGGCCCATGTGCTCCTGTCCCATTCAGCTCTCGACTACTGTGATGCTGATATTAGAGCCTTTGGGAGCCAGTCACCTACCTCTCAGTACTGCCACAGGCTTTCAACACAGGAGACTTGCTATGGGATGCTTCCTATGTAGACTATAACAGACTTCCAGGGAGGGTCTCCCGTTGGAGGGTCATGAGGACTTGGAAAATAAAGAGGCTCTCATAGTCAAGGAGGACCTCATCTCCACTAGGGAACGTGTGAAAGGAAGGAGAGGATGGATGCATGTGATGATTGCTTCTGTCAACTTAAAAAAACAGACAGGAGAGATGAGAGTGAAGGATGGGATGTTGTTCCACTTTGAGGCCAGGCTCCTAAGGAGACTTAAGATATTAGAAAGACTTGTTGAGAAAAAGAATAATAATGAGGCAGATTACTTATGCCACAATAACCATTGCTAAAAGTATATGTCGATGTAATCATTGAAAACATGGTTCTCAGGAAGGAGGGAGTCATGGCCATGATGGATAAGGGGTTAATGAAACTAACTGTGCTCTAACATACCATGAGGGGACCAGTTATAAAATTTATTATGGCAGCAAACATATGTTGGATGCCTGCTAGTGGATATACTTGATGTCTTTAATGATATTATTATATTATTGGCCATACAGATAAGCTCTATAGCCTAGTTCCCAAGTAGATCAAATTAGTAAGAACTAGTCCAGGTCAAGTGACACATGTATCTTCTGGAAAACCAATGTGTTATTCAGAAACCATCCATAGATGTTGTACAGACATATGATGATATGAGTTAGGAGAGGGCTAATTATGACAGCTCATAATTTCCAAAAGATTACCATAAACATACAGATCTTGTGGTCTAGATGGTGTCAATGTAGTGACATTTCTCAGCCACCTTGACAACAGATGGTTCTGCAGGGGTTTGAATCAGATGTCCTCCACAGACTTCTTACTTTGAATGTTTGTTCTCCAGCTGGTGTAAGTTTGAGAACTGGATCCTTGCTGGAGGAGGTGTGTTGCTGGGGTCAGGTTTAGGATTGTTACAGCCAGCTCTCCCTTGCCAGAGCTGAGCTTGCTCTCTTACTGCTTTCTGTCAGCAGCTGTGGCAAGATGTGATGTCTAGCCTCTGCTCTACTATTCTTTTCCATACCATGTTGAAACCTCCCCTTGAGACTATAAGCCAAAATAAACCCTTTCCCCCAATCAGCAGCTTCTGACTCAGTGTTTTCTCCCAACAACACAAAGGTAACTATCACCAAGATGAAGATATGACATGTTTACAATTAATTGAATGGGGATGGACAAACCCATGACTATAATTTCACACACTGGTTTTGAGAGGATTGTCAACCAAAACTATCTGGCAGTAATACATGACAGATAATCATGTTTGCTGAAGATATGAATGAATATAAAAGAATGTACCATTATAAAAAGTCATGTTATAACAGAAAAGTTTACAAATCAGAGGAACACCCAGGATAGAATAGTGTGAAGAATGTAATCACAACTTTGTTAGTCTACATATAAGTGTATATAGAAAAATGTGATGAATAGATGCACATCCATGAATTCCTTGTCTCTATGCTAATGCATGCTGAATAGCCAATAAATATTCAATGACTGAAAAAAAAAAAAACTTTCTGGCAGGCAAATAAAATGTGGTTCTGTACCTTACAAAAGTGAGGGAGACTCTTAATCTTATAGAATTTGGAGGTAGGGCAAAAATTAAAATTTAAATACATGTAGAGTATTGTCCCAAATAACTTTTGCCTAAATTTTTGGTGAAAGGACTGGCTTGTTTATAAATGGAAAAGAAGGAACCAGTAGAATTAGAGGAGTTGCAGATATGGGCTTAAGGTTCAGGAGAAGAGAGACAAGGGGATGAATTAGAAACAGTGAGGAAGGAACAAGGATCCTCCTCTTGGGAAGTAACATCTTAGGTTCTTGATAATGATGTGATGAGTGCAAGACACTTTGGAGTCCATAAAAACACTGTCCATAAGAAAAAAATGAAGGCCCTGTTGTGTAACCTTTCAAATACAGGCTTATCCTTTTATACTTTAGGACTTACATTTCCAAACTCTTCCTCTGTCTTTTTTTATGATATATTTATTATCCAAAATTAGATACATTGTATGAGCAAACATTGTGTTGGTATACCTAATTTCCCCCCTCCCTGTCCCCAATCCACTGGGTATCCTCCTCCTAGGTGGGTATACGGGATCAATCCATGAGGTAGGAAGTTATGGATAGCACAGGAGGCAGCCAGGTTGCCCCCCTCCATTGTGTGTTGCTGCTGAGGGGGACAGTGTCTCTGAATAATCCCCCCCCACCATGGCTCTTCCTCTAAGTCTTTAACAGGCAAAGCCTTGTTTTGTGGAGGTTGGAGAGATGGGATTCTGACACATAGCTTCTTGTCAAACCCCTGCAGTAGAGTAAGGTGGTATTTACAACAGATGGGAGAGGGAAGATGCCAGAGGGACAAGAGGGACAACTCAGCTGGAGGATGGAGCTAATGTCAGAGAAGACCATGAACTGGTGTGAATTGCTAGGATTCATCATTTGGTGTGGGAAGTAAGACATGGCCGGATGGGTGGGTTAGTTAAAAACACTTAATCATCCACTTAACTGGCACTGACTTTTCTTTCTAAGACTTGCATCTAAGATGTACCCACCGAGTTAAAGAAAGTGTTAAAACGGCAAGCTTCTTTTGAGCATTGCCCAAGGATTCTCATGTCCCAATCACTCCTCCAGCTTCTCTATAGGCATTGCTGTCTACTCAAGCTAAGATTATGCTTAGATTTCTTAAGTTTTTCTAATGGCTTTCATTGCTGCTTGATATAGCCTCCACCTTCCAAAACATTCCTTTAACCCAGAGGTTTCTTAGATCCCACCTTTACTAGGAAGATTAGATTGACAGAATTATTCTTTAATTTGCTCTTCTAATCTAGAAATCATGGCATCAATTGTTCCCTGAAACTCACCCCCTTGGTTTTAATGATAATAATAATTTTTTAAAAACTTTGTGAAGATAACTTTTCAAAATTGTACTCAAAAATCACTCTACCCTTATCAAAGGGCCCACATTTAGAGCACGTTGAAGACTCTTGATCTCAGACAGCATGATGTAGCCATTTAGTTAAAACACATATTTCTGGAATATGCACCATGTTTCTAGGGTTATGATGTGGTGATAGATGATATGTGAATCTATGAGTGCGAGTGTTTAATGTGTGTGTGCAGCTGCATGATCCATGCAAAGGAATGACATTTATAATGGCAGAGACAAGCTTGCAGGAATGATTGCCTGTGGCTGGAGCACGATTCCATGGACACTGGAAAGATGGAAAAAAATAACCTGTGGTGTGTACTGAGCAGGAGTTAAGTTGCTCTGAGGTATTTGGAGTGTTTTCACAAGGCAGTGAAAGAGCCACAGGTTTCTAAACAGGTGAGTCAAAAGACTGATCTCTGTGAAGACAGGGTCTGACTCATTACCAATGTCCCATAGTTTCTGATACTTCATTGTTAGTAAAATTACTTGGTGAATCATATCATGTTTAATTTTTGTTAGGTGTCTAACATATAACGGAGGGGCAGTATTGGGGATAGTGGTAGAATCTGGAGCAACCAATGGTGCTTTGTGTATCCAGATATAAAATAGTGGAGATTATAGGAATATTGGTGACTTTGTCTTTGTCTTTAAAGGTGCATTAAATAAGCATATGATGCATTTGCTATTACAAAAACTCTATAGACCTTACTTTATAAAAGAAAATAGAACTGACTGACCAAGAGGAGGGAATTTTTATAAACACTGGATTTGGGTGACAAAGGACCCCCTTCTGCCTTACATGTATGTTTCAAGTGCCTTAGATATATCCAATTAGATTTTAATTTCTTCACTCTGTTGGAGTCATAGGGCAATCCCCTACCAATAAGTATTGTTAGGACCTGAAAGCTTGGGAATTGAATTTCCCATACAGGAAAAAGAAGTTGAGAGAAGGACCTTAGCCAGGCTAGCTATCAGGCTAGATGACCTCAGTCTGATCTCACTTTCTCAGGGCAACCCTTGGTAGGAGACAGCAGTACATATCTTGTACTTTATTCTTCAGAGATAGGGACCGCTATGTACCCTCTTGCTGGCAACAAGATGGCAGCCAGGACAGGACATCTACCTACTAGTGGGCTATAAGCTACAATTGACTGAGCTATATTTCATATGCAAGACTATCAACTTGCCTTTCTTCTCTGTATTTAGTTTCTTTCCAAACCTTTCCTACTGGAATCTTGTTTTCTATTTGTCTGACCTTGACTTTGGGGAACTGAAGAAGAAAAAAATGGTTTTCCCATGCTTGAACTAAAGCATAAAATGGGTGTCATTCTCCGTAGCTTTAGCCAAACAGTTCTGAGCCTGCACTCCTAAAGAAATGGTGAATCTCAGGGTATGGCTGGGAGGCTCTGAGTTCCAGTATTGATGACTCTCTTGGTTCATTACTGTGTCCTTGGACATGCTGAGGAGAAGCTGCCTGAGATCCAGGTGCAGTTGTCCAGAGGGTCAGTGAGATGTGAAGAAAGACAGAATCAGGAGCCAGAACTCAAGACATCATAGCCAAATAAAAGGTATAGAATACTTGTGTCCCACATGCATTAGGAACAAAGCCACGGATTCTGGATTCTGGAACATTTATATTCAGAGTTGGATAAGAAATACAACAGTAGCTTAATACATGTTACTCTTACTAAAAACAACAGTGATATGTTGCCTCTCTGTATTCTGCTTTTACCTTCATAGTCTTGCCAGATAGTATTATTATTTATATTCTAAGAAGCACTGTTAATTACGTTATTGTCAGACTTAAAGCAAAGATTTATTTGAAAAACTTATTGTTTCTTAATAAGAAGCATTTTAGTTTTCTGGGAAATCTGCATTTAGGTTGTAAAATATAAACGTTAAAGATAATATGACCTCAAAAAAGACTAATCTTGGGTTCAGTCTTTGAAATTTTTTTTTTATTTTTATTTTAGCATCTGTTTATTATTGTTTAAAATCTAGCAACTTTTGAGTTATTCAAGAGGACTGAGAAAAAGTTATTCACATTTGGAATTGAAGGCAGGAAACAATTTCCTTTTCAACCTCAAAAAAATTCCCTGTACTTGACTAATTCTGTAAAACTTTATTTTTTGCATTATGTTTATCTGTAGAAAAATCCACTTGCATGTGTTTGCATCCATTTGCATGTTCAATTCAAGTGTTTCTCAACTCCAAGTTAAAAGATAAAACAAATTATCTTTTTGTTTTACCCATATCTGCTCATCTAAGATTATGTATTAGGTTGGTGTATTAGTCAGGGTTCTCTAGAGGAACAGAACTAACAGAATGAATTGTAGTAAAAAAGGAGGATTCATTGGATTATCTCATGGTAGTCCCACAATAGCAGTCTGCAAGTCTGTGAGTCAAGTAGCAGGTAGCTACTCAGATCACATGGCTGAATGCTTCAGCAGTCCCAATCCAGCATGGAACACCTAAAGGATTCCTAGGGAGCCACTGGTCTTCAATCCAGGCTGGAAAGCTGAGGAAGCTTCTTTCCAATGCCAATGAAGGCATACATGACAAGCACAAGCAACCAGGCAGGCAGGATGGGAAATAGTAAGATATCCTTCCCCTTTAACTAGCCTTAGTACGGGGTCTTGAAACCTTTTCCCAGACTTGTTGACTTCCTGACTCTTTGGAATTTACTTTCTGCACTGCCCTCTCAGGAAGGGATGTTCATTTCTAGCTCCTCTACATCCTGCCCCCTAATGAAAGGGCCACCTTCCTATAAACAACCTCAGAGACACACCAAAGATTACTAAATAGGTCAAGTTCACAATAAAACAACTATCACAGTTGGTAACTGTTAGTTGCTTTTGAGCCTGAAGAAAATGTTAAGGGATATGGGGGTAGGAATTTGGGGTACCATCTTTCACCCTTCTGGGCTGAAAAAGAGAATTCAAAAAAGGCTAGAGTATATCAAATTGCACATGGGTTTATAGAACACCCACTAATTAATCCAGGAAATCACAGATGAAGGCTGTGAGTCACCACCTGAAATTAGGGATGTGGAACTGTTTCAGGCAAAGCTTGTCCTTGGTGCTTAGCATTGTAGTTACTGCTCTTCTTCAATAACCTTGGGCAGGAGCATATTTCATATTTTAGATATCTGTTAATATTTTAGAGCACATATACTCTAAAATGTAGCAGATTTTTATTTTGTAATATATCCCTCTAGCCACTGGAAAATATATTCAGAGACAGTTTATGATTTTTTTCCTCTCCTGGAGTTAAGTGGTCTTCTGCTACTTGCTGGGAGCTAGCTCCTTACAGGGATACCTCCTTTCAAAGTTAGCTCCTTCCATGCCTAGGGATAGCTCCTTCCAAGCCTATTTCCTTACATCCCTAAGTCCTTACATGCCTAGCTCCTTATATGCTTAGGTTCTTACATTCCTAGCTTCTTACATGCCTTGTTCTTTACATACCTACCTCCTTATAGGCCTACATCCTTACAGGGCTACCTCCTTACATGCCTAATTCCTTATAGATCTAGCTCCTTAAAGGGGTAGCTCCTTACATGGCTAGCTAGCTCCTTACAACATTAGCTCCTTACATGCCTAGCTCCTTGCAGGGCTAGTTCCTTATAGGGATAGCTCCTTATAACATTAGCTCCTTACATGGCTAGCCCTTTATATGCCTAGCCTCTTTCAAGGATAGCTCCTTACATGCCTAGTTCCTTATATGCCTAGTTCTTTTCAGGACTAGCTCCTTACATGCCTAGTTCCTTTTAGGACTCGCTCCTTACATGCCTAGCTCCTGTCAGGACTCACTCCTTACATGGCTAGTTCCTTAGAGGACTAGCTACTTAGATGCCTAGCTCCTTACCTGGCTAGCTGCTTACAGGGCTGGCACCTTACAATGTTAGCTCCTGACATGCCTAGCTCCTTACATGTCTAACTCCTTACATACCTAGATCCTCACATGCCTAGTTCCGTACAGGATTAGCTCCTTACAAGATTAGCTCCTTACAGGATTAGCTCCTTTCAGGTCTAGCTCCTTTCAGGCCAAGTTCTTTACATGCCTAGCTCCTTACAGGATTAGTTCCTTATAGGGCTAGCTCCTTACAGGTCTAGCTTTTTACCTAGAATAGTTCACTTGCCACATGTGGCCATCGGACACATAAAGTGCAGCTGGACTTCATTGACTTGTGTAGTAAGTGTAAAATACACATTGATTTTTTAAGGCTCATGATAAAAGAGTGAAAGCATTCTCATTAATTTTAAAAATACAGGTTATATTTTTAAAATATAATTTGAATACACCAGGTTAAATAAAACATATTATTTAAATGAATTTTTGTTGCTTCTTATTTTTCTTTAACTGTGGCTCCTAGAAAATTTAAAATGACCTATTGTGGCTTAAAGCTTTGTCTCATGTCATATTTCTGTTGGGCAGTGCTTTGTAAGATAAAACACTCTGAATCCTGGTGGGTGTTTCTTCAGTGAGTGTCATCAGGGAGATGGTGGGAGCAATGGGCACGTGTTCCCAATGCTGGAGGGTATGACTGTAATGTGAATATTAGAAGTCATTTTAGTGTAGATCAGCTCTGCCTTCCCTTTCTCTCTTCCCTGTTTTTACTATGATTCAGTGTCGAGGTAAGAGAATGCCAGTGGCCCCAGCTTCAGGCCTATGGAAATGGATTGGACTCAAAGCACAATTTCTCCTGATGTCTGGTAAAACTAATTAGGTTTTGTCATTTATTCCCTTGAAATTCTGTCTCGTGGAAACCTTGCTACTCTATTTAACCTCCTCCTAGTTGGCAACCATCTCCTGCCATGTTAGGTTATGCTTTTTTGTTTAAATTAACTTCTAAATAATACAGCATAGTAAATACAGGAGAATTGGGTAGGGGAGCAAAAGTTTGCACTTTGAAAAAAAAAAGAAAGAAAATACAAGACTGATTTTATTATATTACCAGAGAAATAAGTTAGATTGCACTGGCAGTCTCAATAAATCACACATGCAGTCATCTTTTTTTTCTAAATTAAATTTTTATTTAAATAAAAGTGTTATGTTTGTATTTGAGCTGACAGCTAAATCTGATAATTAGAGTGCATGAAGTTGGCTTTGATTGGCATTGTAATTGGATTGTCATTGGGCTGAGAACCTATTATCTTTGGATCATGCCCCATGAAATCTGTTGAAGAAACTTTGCTGCCAGTCATTAGAGCCACCATCTTGGCTTACAAATTAGCTTTGAAAGGCTTCTTACCACTGGGAATGTAATTTAAACCACTTCAATTGCACTCCCATTAATTAAAATTATATTAAAATTATGGTTCATTTTCTAAATATTTTTTTCATATTTTATTAGACATACTTATTACCAAATGCTTAACAAATTACATAGCGGTGCTTAGTAAAATTATGTTTTATAGATAATCCATCTCTTCGGCACATGTTACTCAGCATCAGTGGAATTAGTCAGTGTTAAGCATTAAAGGATACACTATTTATGTTTTTCATTACAAGTTTCATAAAGAAGCATTTCCATTATTTCAAGATAAAATGGAGTACCAGCAGTGTACTGTAAATTAAGTTCAGTTCTATCGATAAAAGAAAACGCAGCTGGGCTTTAAGGAGCCGTTGGCTGTTACAGACAGTTTTTCCTGTCTTAATTTCTTTCTTTTCTAAAACAATAGAAGCCTATATAGGAGAGAAGACTTTTTTCCTCTCCCCTCTCTCTTTCTTTTTGCATGGACGATTAAGGAATAATAAAAAAAAAAACCCTGCCAAAATCTATGCAATTCCTCATTCCTGCTATTGCCTGATTAAGACAGAAACAGAGCCTGTGAGGACTGGGCATCAGAACGAGGCAGGCGCTGGTGGGCTGAGGCTTGTAGCCCATAGTTGGTGGGTGGCTGGTGCAGAAGGAATGCCTCTGCCAGGGCCCAAGATGCCCTTCACTCAGGCCTATCTTGTCAGGACTCATAGACAGCAGCCACGTGTTGTGTGCAGGTAGCAAATGCTCAGCACCAGGCAGGGGCTCTTATGCTTGTTCTCTCTCTCTCTCTCTCTCTCTCTCTCTCTCTCTCTCTCTCTCTCTCTCTCTCTCTCTCTCTCTCTCTCTCCTCTCTCTTTTCCTTTTTCTTTTCTTTTCCTTGCTTTTCTTGTGATACTGTGATTGTATGTCTTCTCAGCGTCTGTAGATAACCCTGGTGTGATAATTTGACACCATATACCCCCCAAAAAAACACTTCCAGTAGTATTTAAAAATATAAAATAAAGATTTCACATTCTAATTTTATTTAAATCTTATCTACTATATGGACTGTTTCTTGTCCCCCTGAAGACCTTTTCTCTGTTACTTCTGTACATGATCTGCTCCCATTGTTTCTTCTATTTATTTAATTATTATTTTTTTTCAAGATAGGGTCTCACCCTAGCTCAGGCTGACTTGGAACTCACTCTGTAGTGGGCTGGCCCTCCTACCTTGTCCCCTGGTGCTGGAATTAAAGGGGTATGCTACTACACCCAGACATTTCTTCTATTTTTAGGGGTTTTGCTTGCTCAGAATTTGACACAAAATAGATTCTCAATAAATGTTGGAATGAATTTGATTAAAAATCTATTTATAAATATCCCAGGGTTAGTTAGAGCCAAATTCTAGCCAATTCTATGGCCACATACCTTCTATGAGGGTAGCAATGAGTAGCCCTGAGATATGCTCCCGGCTTCTTGAGTTTCCCATCTCCCTTTTCTTAGTGAATGAGGACGTTGAGAATCTGAGAACCAAAGGTTCAGGACCACGTGGTTGCCAATTAATTTGCAAAGTTAGGACAAGACCTCAGAACTTCTGTGCCCTGTGCTGCTTTTGGTCAAAAGGAAGGACATCTTTCCCAAGGTGGGCAGGAGACCTTGCCTTGTTTCCACCTTACTCATTCATGGGAAAGGAAATCAGAAGACAATTAACAACATTGATAAAATTACTGATTGGACCCTGTGACCCCTTGGTTTGCTTTCTGGGAATATGTTCTGAAGAAAGGCTAGTATAAAGCATGGTCTAATCATGGCCAACATTCTCTGATTGTTCCATATGAGCCAGCAAAAGGCTCCTCACTTTGCATGCATTTCTTATGCTGAAATTTCCTCTGGACAGTCTGGAGAGGTGTGCTCTTGCAATTAGTCTTCCCGAAAGCAGGTTGAAGTGAGTCCCTGGGCACTTTACACAGTATGTCCAAGGGTCCAGTCTCATGGCTTTGCAGGGTCTGCACTTTCTCTGACCTGAGCTCTTTCCAGCTCCAAGGCTTGGTTTACCCTGAAGTCACTGTGGTTTGGGTTCAAGCCTAGACAACTTGGAGCCATATCAAAGCTGGCTATAGGGAATTATGTAGGAACAATTACTAATAACTCTACAAACAATGCTTTCAATATGTATAATGCATGTTGAAAGCTGATGATATAAATTGAAAATCTGTAAAACACTTACTACACTCTAGAAACGTGTGTCTATAGAAATGCCTCTGGATGAATTTTAGTTCAAGTTTTCCTTCATCTCTGCTTTCTTCTTTGCCCTACAATGAACATATGTTTTGGTTTATTTTCTTAAGACAACCTTTTGAACAAGTTCAGAGTTGCCTCAAACTCATGATCCCCTTGCCCAGCCATCCTGAGAGATGCCTTTCATATGTATGCCTTTAATCTACATGTGGTCTTTCAAAACTTTTGAGTCACTCAGGTACCATCACTGAAGAGGACCTATGCAGACCTCTCCCATTGCTCATGGGCAGGGACCCTCTGCTCCCTCTTGTGCCCACAAGCCTGTAAGTGGCCCTTTAATACAACAGGAAGGAGAGGGTTTCTGTAAGGCCAGGGTGGCATGTTCACTATACTGCTGCCTTTAGAACTGGGATGGGATTCAATGCCCTCCGTCCTATTTCTTGGCAGGGATGTGGCCTATTGGAGAAAGCAGGCCAGCCAGGCTCAGGGGAGTTTTACATAAGGCTGAGTGCCAACAGCTGAGGAAAGGGGAATGGAAGCTAAGGGGCTGAGCTCAAGGAAATGAGGGAAAGGCACTCAGCCTTCTCCTGCAGAGAGGTGCTTCTTACCCCCTGTCCCCTCTTAATAGCCTTGGTGGTGGCTGCTTTTGGTTGAGGTTCTGTGCAGAGATAAGCCTCCCATGAATATGCATGTGCAGATGTAGAGCAGGGGGTGCAGGGGGGAAGGGAGGGATGGGATGGGTGATCAGCACAGTTGGAGACTGAAAGAAAGGGCAGAGAGTCCACCAAAAGAAACAAGACATGGGTCCAGCTCTTTCCTGGTCTGCTCTTCTGTGTATGTCCAGGTGAGAAAAGCCTGGAAAAATCTTGTTAATAAATTTGTGGCCATACAAGGTTCTAAAGTTTTGAATAATTGAATTCTCTCAGGAAAAATTAATCATGTCAAACTAAATGATTTGTGGCTGGGGAGATGGCTCAGTGGTCAAAGGCATTTGCTTGCAAAGTCTGCCTGACCAGTTTTGATTCACCAGTACCCACATAAAGCCAGATACACTAAATGGCACAAGCATCTGGAGTTTGCCCTGCAAGAGATCCTGGCCTGCCCGAATTCACTCTCATTCTGTGCTCACAAATAAGTAAAAAATAAAAACTACTAGGCAGTGGTGACACATGCTTTTAATTCCCATCACTCAGGAGGCAGAGGTAGGAGGATCACCATGGGTTTGAAGCCACCCTGAGACTACATAGTGAATTCTATGTAATTCTATCACTACCTAATCCTAAGATCAGCCTAGGCTAGAGAGAGACCCTGCCTTGACAACCCCCAACCAAAAAGAAAATCCAAAAACTAAAACTAATTGATATTGCATACAGTTGCCAAAGAATTCCACATATAATTGTATATTTATGATTTTATGTCTAAAATCATCATAAACTGCAGTGTGCGTGTGTATAATGGTTTGTGGTATTTCTATCTTCAGTTTTGATAACAATCTCATTTCCAGGCTGATAGAATAGAACTCTCTATTCATGCTCTACAGTTGTGATACTGAGTCAGAGGCAACTTAACATCCAAGTTACAGGCATGAGCTTTGAACCCAAGCTCCTTGACCACGATCCTCTCATTCTGACATTTTGCAGCTGTGTGACCTCAGATGAGTTTCATCAACTCTCTGCAAGTCTATTTCCTCATCTGTAAAATGGGACAGCAATAGATTCATGACAGTATCTGTTACGTAGGGATTGACCTGTTGAGTGCACAAGACTCTGCCTGGCACAGAAGAAGCTTTGTCAATACGAGCAGTCATTGCTGCTCTATTCTTGGACACATCAAATATCATACGCTAGGGGGACATGGCACAGTGAAAAATATGTGTCCCTTTTCTTTCAATGTATTCTCTTAGATGGTTATTTTTCTGTTTTTCCCATTTTCTTTTAGTTTCTCTTTTTTACTGCTACTAGTATCTTCCTGTCAGAATTTCTGAATTTCAAAGTTATAACATATTCTTTTAAATATGGAATTCTTCCTATAGATTTTTTTATTCCCTAAGAGGGATATTTAATTCCTTCCTAAGCATCTCAAGACCAAGCAGGTCCATGCCTCCGAGGTGAAGCAGCCCCCTGCCCAGATAACCACAGAGGGATTCCAAAAAAGTCCTTGGAGTTTAGGGAAAGCTCTCTTAGCTCTGCTCTTGGTAAATGCAATCGTTGTCCTGCCTTTAAGACTAACTTATCTGCGGTTTCTCTGTCTCCAAAATTTTATCTGTTTAGGTAAGGAGACAGAATTAAGCATACAGCCACAGTATATACCCTCAGAATTTTAAAAGATCTCACTCCCAAGAAAGCCAGGTCCTCACATGCAAATCAGATTTTTTTTTGTACTGAATTATATACTCTTCCCTGAAATAAAAAAAAAAAAAAACACACAGTAGAATCTTTTTTTTTTTTTTCTTTTCAGTATGTGGTAATGTAGACATGAGCCTTTATTGGAAAAGGTATAATCCAATGAGCATGAAATTTGGACTATTTCCAACTGAAAAATAAATATGAGTTCAGATGCTTTTTGTGTTGGTTTTTGCTTCCTATGCAGATTGTGCTATTTGGTGGGAAGAATAATTAGTCATTTCCAGGTTCATTATATAGTGTGGTTAATCTTGACCTTCTCTTCCCTTTGGCTGGCTGGTAAGAGACCTTTCTCAGTAGGTCCAACTGGCTAATATGGCCCTTATGTGTATAAACCTACACAGCACAGTCTGTTTTTTTTTTTTTTTTTTCCTAACTCTTCTGTTAGGCTCTTTAAGCTCCTGATTTTACATTAGGAAGAACTCACATGTCATTCATTTTTCAATTCTTTGTACAAGATCTCTAAATGGGACGTCCATTCTCCATCCTACCTTCTACAACAAAAAACCGCACATTGTTATTTAAAGCAAAGGCTTTATAGATTAGTTGTTGAATGCGATATTCATCTCATGAATAACTAATAACATAAAATAAAGAACAATGAAAATGCAAATCGTCTCACATATACAGTGGCAGTTAGCACTAGGAATAGTCCTGAGTTCTTCTTGAAAGGTAGGTAAAAGCCAGTCACATTTCTGATAGTACCTCATCCTTTGAGTTGTTGAGACAATATCAGAATTCATCCCTTTTAGGACTCATTACTGAGGCATGGAAAAAGAGATTGAAATCTGGTAGCATTTCAATTCCTTCGTTAGCATTATTAATAAACAAGAATTGGCAGGAGCTAAACTGATTGGCACACGCATCTGGAATAACAGAAATAAAGTTTCAGCACGGGAGGAGGGGTTTCTGCTAGAAGGATTTGGAGAAGAAAAATAGCCCTGTGTAAGGATAGCTTCCAACCTTTCAAACTCCTAAACAAATCTCTGTGTAGCATTTATAGGATGTAAGAAAGGAATTGATGGGTTCTTTCTCCATGAGAGACATGCCTCTATTTTATTTTTTGGGAAAAGAACAAAAAACATGCAGGGAAATGGAGGTGGCTTTAAAACTGTCCCATGGACACTGGCCAGGGAAGAGTATCCACCCAGGCTGGAGCATTATTTGTTAGATGGAGCCCTAAGTAGACATTAGTTATAAATGAAAGGATCTTCAGCCCTTGAAAGTCTATGTGAATGCCTAGAACTGAAATTTATTTCATGTGTACACAGGGATTAGCCTTAGTCATTTGACAAAGGAACAATATGTACCAAAAACATTGAAATTTTCATTCTTTTGCTAACTTACAAGTTATTTTTCATTTTTCTTTCCTTCCTTCTTTCTTTCTTTCTTTCCTTCTTTCTTTCTTTCTTTCTTTCTTTCTTTCTTTCTTTCTTTCTTTCTTTCTTTCCTTCTTTCTTTCTTTCTTTCCTTCCTTCCTTCTTTCTTTCCTTCCTTCCTTCCTTCTTTTCTTTCTTTCTTTCTTTCTTTCTTTCTTTCTTTCTTTCTTTCTTTCTTTCTTTCTTTCTTTCTTTCTTTCTTTCTTGCTTGCTTGCTTGCTTGCTTGCTTGCTTGCTTGCTTGCTTGCTTGCTTGCTTGCTTGCTTTCTTGCTTTCTTGCTTTCTTGCTTTCAACAGCCTATGTACCCTACCATACATGCAGTTCATTTGGGAATTGAGTTGATGAGGGAAGGCTGGGTTTGATTTCCTTGATAGCCTACAACTGGACAATTCACAGTCTCATCGTCAATGGTAGCTTGTCTGGTATCAGTGTCAGTACAGGTCCAGTATAGCAGTAAGGCACCAAGATGTGGGCAAAGGAGATGTGAAGATTATGGAATATGCCTTTCAAAGACAGACAGGGTCTCACATAGCCAATGCTGGTTTCAAACATCCTGTATAGCCCAGGCTAACATTGAACTCCTGAGCCTCCTACCTCAGCCTCCCACATGCTGGGCTGACAGCATGAGCCAGCATTCCTGGCTCAATTCCTTCCTTTTCGAGTGTGAAGTCTCAAGAGGGCCACTTAGAAGAACAGGCCACACAGATGACTGAGCCAGGTACCAGTTAGCAGGGAATTACAGCCATACTCTCACTACCCGAAGGTCCTGGATACTGGTCACTAACTTCCAGGTTAAACTCTTCTTCCTGTGACCACTTTAGGGGTGTCAGCCTGGTAGAGGGTCTCTTCATCCCACCAGCCTATAGTTCAGGCCCGAGTCTTTCCTCAGTCTCCTTGGAAGAGGCTCACTGTGCTGAAGCCTCCGCAGCATGTGTGAAAGTCCCCCCCAGGCCCACATGGCTCCTGTCAGCTCTTCTCACCCAGTTGCACTCAATTCCTCATAACGAGAAGGGAACATGAAGTCCATGCGGAATCCACCCCCAGCCAGCAAAGCCCTATCTTTTTTGTTTTAAAAAAACGCATGGGAAATTTACATTGCATCCATAATATGTCTGTGTTTTAATTTCTCAAAGTACTTAACAGCCATCCCCTGTTTAACATGCTGAACGACCATGACTGCAAAATTTGAGAGAAAAAGTGATGTTTAGTGTGGTCTCCAAATCAACAGTGTCAACATCATCTGGGAGCTTGTTAGAAATGCAGATTCTCACACACTCACTCGCTGCCTCCCAAGCTCTGGGGGTGGAGCCTGCTGGCCTGGTTCATAAGGAGCTCTCCAGGCGAGTCTGGTTCCTGAGAAGAGCTGGAGAGGTCTACAGCAACATGCTCTGATACGTATCTATTTTCCAAATTGAAGAAGCAAAATAGAATTAGTTGAAGTTGGGGTTCTCTGGCTCATTGTCTATGTGTCTGTATGTCTCTCTGCGTGTATTGTTGTTATTGGTTTTAGAAGGGTCTCCTTATGTAGCCTCAAATGGCCTCACTTACTATGCAGTCTTGCTGGTCTCAGACATGCAATTCTCCTGCCTCAGTATCCCAGTTGCCAAAATGACAGTTGTATGCCAACTGACCTGGTTGGTGGGTGTTTTAAACATATGGAAAATACCTTGTCTGCACACAGAATTCATTCATTTGACCATTCCACAAATGCTTACTTAGAAGTTGCTCTGTAGACATTCTTCTGCTCACTGCAGTTGGAACAGTGGATAAAATCACCATGGAGCTTCCTGATGTTCTACTGGGGAGCACACCATGGTAGTCAACAAGGAAGCGTGATTTGTTGCTGACAGAAGTGAGTGCTATGGAAAAACCATGTCAGGATGTAGGGACCGAGAGTGTCTGAGTTGGAATTGTTCTTTTAAAGAAGGTGATCAGAAAAGACCTTTCCAAAGAAGCCTCTTTGGATCAAGGGGTGAGTAAAGTAAGGGAACATGTTCAAGACCATCTGGAAGGACATGTTTCAAGGAATAATGGGAATGATATCCTGTCTGGGTTTCTTGTCTTTTCCATCTGAGCTGTAGGTCCCTGAAAACCACTACCCCAGGAAGCATGATGCTGAAGGCACCTTCTGTGGAAGAGATGCTCTTAATCACCTGCAAGTCTACTTGGTGACAGCTCCTGAGTGCATCTTCTAGATCATATAGCCACCAGGTCCAAGTTCAAGGCCCTGGGCAAGTGTGGCACCAAGTTTCTCAGCAGCCGTCTCTCCTGTCTCCCAAACTGATAGTGGAGAGTGGAGCATAGGTGGTTTCTACTTTGTGAAGCGCCACAGAGCTTCTCTCCCTCATGGGTATAGGAAAGTATGTCACCTATAAACTTTGCAGTAACAACACAGGGATTTCCTTGTGGCCTTAGCTCAGAAGTACTCTGAGAACAGCACAGTCCTAGAAAGGTGCAAATCCTGGATTCAACATTTCTGTGTGGTTGGTCAGGCTGACACATTCCTCCCCAGTTTGGGCAGTTACTCCACACTCTCAGAGATGCACGGCCTTCCCTCCCCAAAGTGGGTATTTTTCAAGAATAATTGCCATTAGTTGCAGGAAGCATGTGCACTGAAATCCGGTCCATTTTGAGCCAAGAAAACCAGCAGTGAAATGTCCTCTGGATTGGTTGGTGCTGAGATGGAGAAAAGCGAAGCAAAAAGTCTCTGGTCTTTCCTTAACCCCATGGCCTTTTAGTGGTTTGGGATGCTCAGTAGAATGGCTACTCAGCAGTACTTAAGACCCAAAAGTCACCAGTGTTTTTCATCCTGTTGAAAATGCTGTCCCTTCCAGAGGCAGTGCACTGCACGGCAATGGGGGTGGTCCAGCTAAGGTTCCACTCACCTTCGAATTGAACATCCATCATCTCTGGGACACAATCATGTTACCAAATGCATAGAGACAGCCATAAGTACAATGTCGTGATCCCCTGGGTATTGCTAATGAATTCCAGAAAACTAGCAAAACAAGGGTAATGACTGTACCCTTTTCCCACCAGGAAAAGGATGGGTACCCACACCCCTTGTCTGGGACCTGATCTTCTCTTGTCTCTCTCCTCTCTCAGTTTTCCTTGCCTTGTACTTTTGTAGCTTTGCTTTCCTATCATTTGATATAAAGTTTGAATCCTCCAACAGCCATTTCCTTCAAAGGAATCCCACAACTCCCACTTTGGGAAGACTTTGGAACTGTGTGAATAAAATGTGTTGAGAAGGCATAGATGATTTTCAGGGTATTTTTGCAGACGGAACTGAAATCCAATTCTGGACCTTCAGTCAAGCCATCTGCAGAGATAAACATCAGAAGCAAATTTGTATTTATGGGGGAAATTGTCCTTCGCCCTCAGCCCAACATTGAATTTGAACATTTTCCAAGCTGTATTACATGTAGAATTGGCTTTTAATGCTTTGAGGTGTGTGTCAGTCTGTGGGAACAGAGCAAGTAAATGTAGTTACATTCTTTCATCCATTGGTGACCCAGTTTTCTACAAAATCACTCTGCATGTAGAAAACAAATGTTGATGGGTAGGATGAAACCTCTACTATCATGAAAACGGATAATAATCTGGCCAGATAATATTTTAGAGAGATTTGAGGCTAAGCAAAAGGCTCTTATGAAAAATATATTAAATACTATCTCCAAGTTTTCTGAATCTTGATAATAGCCACATCACAATTTTCTATCTTAAATGGCTTTCCTTGTTCAAGGGCTTCTGGGAGAAGAGACACATGACAAGTCACATGGTTCAGCAAGGGATTCACACGAGGGCACATGAGTGCCCTGAGAATACGTAGGCATGGATCTCTCTCCTTGAACTGGCACCTGCCTTGTGCGCAGATGAAGAGGTAGAACATTTCGGATCTTCCCTACCCTGCCCGCTCCTCCTGAGGCTTTAAAGAAATGCCTGCTCTCCCCTGTCCAGCAGCCCTGGTGTCATTCATGCTCGTGCCAAAGTGAACACAAGGGGGCACCGAAGTGCCACACATTTTGCCCTGGGACCTTCCTACATGTGTACACATTCCCAAGAGCAGCAAATCTGGCCCTTCAGAAGCACTTGGCAAAACCATGGCCATGGTGCTGGCTTGGCTGGGATCAAATCATCACACACCGTGCATCCCTCTCGGTGCCAGTTTCCATCTCCACCATGGAGTTTGAGCACCATATGAAACCAGTTTCCTTCCTTTCCTTTCCTTTCCTTTCCTTTCCTTTCCTTTCCTTTCCTTTCCTTTCCTTTCCTTCCCTTCCCTTCCCTTCCCTTCCCTTCCCTTCCCTTTCCTTTCCTCCTTTCCTTCCTTCTTCCCTCCCTCTCTTCCTCTCTCCATTTCAACATTGTGCTGCTTTTAGAGAAAGTAAAGATCCATTTGAGAAGAAATTTTTTTTAAGTGATACTACGCTTTCTAATGGATTGGTGTCCTGGCTATCCCCTGAACAAGTAAATTATTTTTCTCCTAATTCATCTGCTTACCAAAGAAGATAGTCATTTGTTGATTTATTTCCTGTGCTTTGTCTTTCTTCTTTCTCTGGAAAGTAAAGAGCTGGCAGGGTTCTTGCCCCAACATGAAGAACCATGGGGCGACAATAAAGTTAGGGTTAGTTTCTCTCACTTAAAAGGAGATGGAGAATTTGACTATTGATTTCAAATTTTCTCGGTCTGAGCAGGAGAGCTTGCATTTTATTAAATGCAGTCAATTTGTGGTGAAATATTCTTTTTATTTTTCAAGATAGATTGCTGATTTACTTTAGAATGGTGGGAAAATAAGCCTGTACCTGCTGGGTGCTGAAGAGAAGTGCTTGTTTGCTGTATTGATTTGGTCCATTTTGTGAGTCGTTTCTACGTATTTTTCATTTGGCTACAAAACCTAACCCACAAATGGTTCTGGCTGCTGTACCACGTCCGTCTCCAGCAGAATAGTTCCAAAGATGAACTTTGGAATTTGCAAGGTATTCTTTTGTCAGACAAATATTTTGTCAATGGAAGCCCGTCACTCACATATTGACAGGTACAACTGTGACTATACTCTCTTGACTGTTAGGTTCTCTAACAGTTTGAGAGTATGAACGAAGGAAAGTTTGTGTTTCTAAGGTAGGACTCACGGTTGAAGTAAGATGTGTAGCATGTCAAGGGGTCTGACATTAACCCAGGGGATATTAGCTTTCCAAAATCCTTCTGGCCTCAACTTCCTTATTTTGTATCAGTGGATTAAAAATCTCCTCTCTGAAAAAAATATGGTAATGCCCTCAATTGAAATTTTCATTCATGGGCTGGAGAGATGGCTCAGCAGTTGGGGCACTTGCCTCCAGTGCCTAAGGCCCCTGGTTCAATTCCCCCAGGACCCACATAAGCCAGACCCACAAGGTGGTGGTCCTGGTGTGCTCTCTCTCTCTCTCTCTCTCTCTCTCTCTCTCTCTCTCTCTCTCTCTGTCTCATCTCTGCTTGAAAATGAATAAAAACATATTTTAAAAAAGAAATTTTCATTCATTAAAAGATAGGCCTTTAAAAATTATTTATTTATTTTCAAGGAGAGAGAGAGAGAGAGAAGAAAATGGGTGTGATAGGGTCTCTAGTTGCTGCAAAGGAACTCCAGATGCATGTACCACTTTGTGCATCTAGCTTACATCGGTACTGGGGAGTTAAACCCAGGTGTTTAGGCTTGCAGGCAAGCACCTTAATTGCTGAGCTATCTCTACAGCCCAGATAGGCCTTTTGAAGACCATTCAGTCATGCTGACAAAGAAGAGTGCCTGATCCATGGTACTAAGTGGAAATGCACACTGTGTATGCTTGGTAAGAATCACATGTGTTTTACATATAGAACTGGAACACGATTTAGAACAAAGAAGATCACAATTAGGATGATAGGTCACTTCTGAAAAAATAAATCTATTAATATTATAATGTGGTTTATAAGGAAAGAACATTGGATCCTGTTGTGAGAGGGCTGCATTCAGTGCTCAAGAATATAGTGTGAGGCTGGTGGAGTTCAATCTTACTTCTGCTGTTTCTTCCTAGTGATATGTATTTCCCCTGGAGATGACGATTCCAATTTTATAGAGGAAGTCAAAGTGAGATTTTTTTAAAAAAATCTATACTGGAAGGATAAAAAGCAAATTTGCTACAATTTAAATTGTGGATAGTATCCCTCCAATTTTAAGAAAATAGACTCAGGATTCCTTGGCACTTTTGATTTCATAGATAATCAGGAAGATGGAAACAATTCTAAAGTATTTCAAAAAGTAGTATACTGACCTACCCACTTATTTATAATAACAGAATAATTAACTGAATGTCAGATTGTGAAGAAATATATGATTTAAAGAAACTTTATGCTTACACACACACCTTTTTTGATTTCCACCCCCTCCCAGAAAAGTTGCTTATTTGTTGTATGTTTGGTTCCTAAGCATATATGAGGTCAGTTAATCTTCTTCAGCTTTTAGTCATGCATAAAAGGATAGTTCAAGATAGCAGATCTAATCCTATGTGTGCCTAAAGGCAAGGATGATAGGCTTTGAGAAAATGAACTTGAATATAAGCAGAAGTCGGCATGCTGATTTTCCAGACCAAAAGAAGAAGTTCAAGATAGGGCTTTGGTTTCTGGTGGAGGAGGGGACTACCTAAGGCCATTCTCTTCAATAATCATGGAAGCTTAAATAATTTTCTCAGAGCCTTTCCAAACTTAATTATTTTGGGATTCTGTGTTTCAGATTTGACATAATTCCAGTTGGATTTCGATGTTTAGCATTGGTCTTCCATTTTCTGTGAATTTTAGGGGACAGGGCATTGAGAGGTTGGACAGGTGATATCTGTGGATATTGGCACTGTACCCATTTCCAGGCAGTGTTTGGAGAAGCAGCCAGGAAACTCCTGCTATCGTTGGCTAAAAGAGAGATGTAGTTTGGGTGGTGGGTAGGAAGCAGTGAATGAAATATACAGAAGTGGAATCTTGGAATCCTCGCCAACTTGGTCATTGTTAATGGTTTTATAAGAAAGAAGAAAAATAAAACATGTCATCCATCATGCTGGGTCCCAAGAGCAATGCATTCTCACTTCCGTCCATTCCATTTCATCCCGAAGATCAGTCTGTTCATCTCTCCTGCTCTAAATCCACTTTAGGTATTTCTTTACATTCATGTGTGATTTCATAGATACTGAAATAATATATTTACACTATTGCTGCGTTGTTGCTTTGGAAAATCCTCATCTTTGAATAAAAATCTACCAAGTATAGAACTTTTTTCTTAACATTTAATTTAATTTTCACTGACGCAGCCTACGATTGGTGTTATTGCCAGCCATGGTTGCTTCTATTTGTGGTCCCTTCCTCTTTCAAACAGATAAAGATAAACATGTGAGCAAATGTTTGTGAAACTTAAAAAAAAAATCTATATGGCCTTATAAGCATTTCTTTCAAAGAAATTCTTTTTTAGATACCTGGACAAGCTACCAGCCAGGCTTGTTATGTCAGGTAGATAACTCAGCCTTGCTTCTGTTTTTTTTTTTTTTTTCCTAAGCTTTTTTTTTTTTTTTCCCAAGGAGAATTCTCTTTGATGGGAGAAGACCATGCCTCCTTTCCCAAATATGCAAATGAAAAGTGGAGATGAGTGATTGACTGAACTTTTCACTCTCATCCAGATGTCTTGGCATCCTGCCGACTTAGAGTTGAGTGTGTGTGTGTGTGTGTGTGTGTGTGTGTGTGTGTGTGTGTGTGTGGTGTGCACACGCAGGCATATGTTGAAAGCCTCCAGTCCAAGGTAGAAATGGGTGGGGCCGGTTTGAGGAGAGTGATGAGTCCTGTGGACCAATAGGGTGGTGTGCACCTGCCACTTCAGCCAGTCTCAGAGATGCCCTGCTCTCCTCCCAGCTGCGGTGTGCTGGGATCGGATGCTGGACTATATCAGGTAGAGATGGTGTCTACACACACATCCCAGTGATGAAAGAAGAAAGCCTGCCCTACAGACAGCATTTGTGGTCTCCCAGCAGGTCCCTGACTTTACTCTGTGTTCCCAGGAAAATAGACTCTGCATGTGTCATTTCATGAGACCACCTCCTTCAAAGCGCCCTGCTGTATAGTATTCCTGGAGAGACTTCTGTTTGACTGGGGACTGGTGGTCTTGCAGTGGGGAGGAAAAGTGATGCTTGCACGCAGACGTTAGTGCTGCGAAGGTGACTTGGAGCTGTGATATAAACGTGCTATGAAAATCGTTTCTTATACGGTGAGCCATAGCTAATTCAGAAATTATTTTTTATCACTGAGAATCCACAATATCTTTATGTCTGCACCTCATTTTTACACAAACACATTTGCTTTTTAATACATTTTTTTTTCTTTCAAAGCTGGGAATATCACCTGATGTCTGGATATGAGTGACGAACTCCAAACCCCATCTGCTGATCTAACTTTCTGATATTCCAGTGCCCTCCTCGGTTCCCATTTTTTACTGTTCAGGCCTTCCACAGAACATTATTGTCCCGGCAGACCTTTTATCCAAGGACTGTTGATCACAGTCCAAGAACTGACATCCTATTTGCATTCTGTAGATGGATCATTATTCACAACATTTGATGTCCATAAAAACACATTAAAACTATTTCCTTGAGCAAAAATAATCAGTTCTCTGCTGTACATATCATCTGTATACTCAAATTGTAAAATGTAAATTGATATATAAGAAAATGGCCCATTAACTTTTTCATTAATGACAATAATATATTTTGAACACCAGCAGTAGGAGGATCTTGTCTGCACGTTAGCAACCTGAAGGGTAAATGGGGCCCTCCTTCCTTCCCCTTTTTAATTTTACAAAAATGATGGATGTCATCAAGCAGAGATTGTATTTGGCATCTTATTTATCTTAAAATTTAGAGTTTTTGATTAATTAGAAAATGAAACCACCTTGGGATTCAGAATGTCTTCTTTTTATGAAGAAAAAAAAAATATTTACCATTGGAATATGCCTGAGAGGCCAAGTCTTCACTATGGTTAATCTGCAATTGTCTTCAAATGTTGATTATATTCCCAGTACTTAATTATATGCTTCCCTGTTATGTTGAAAGGATTAACATTAAATATTAAAATAGTTTAAAAGGACATGTTTTGTGGCTCCATCACTGTTGTGACATTCCAATCTACAGTCATTTTGAAAATACTGAATGAAACTTCATTGTGAGATATGGACATTTTTTTATTAAATTTTATTTGGATTTAGTTTGATTACTTTTAAGTAGGGTTTTCGTGCCTGCTTTTTCTACAAGTGAATAGTGAATTAATCCTCTGTCTTCTTTCAGGTAAAATAGTCATATTCTTTCAGGGTACAGTATTTGACAACTGTGGGGTCTCCCAGAAGTCAGGACTAGCCTTTGATTAAAACATAGATTAATAGTGTGGCCATCGCTGGATACAACATGCACTATAAGAAAAAGAGCATCTGATATTAACGGAGAAATAAAATCTACCTTCAGTAAATTGCATAGAAAAATTACACAGTACATTTAAATTACCATTTGCTTAGCAACATGCCCTTGTAGCCATTCCAGTGAGGCTATAAAATGATCGATTTACTTTAATTTTCTACTGAATCCTAAAAAAAAAAAAGGGCTATCAGTAACCTATCCCTTCATCAGAGCATGCTGATTCACTCTGTGTGTTAAATTTACAGGCAAGGAGCAAGACGTTAACAAAAAGTAACAGATAATGTGAACATTTCATGCATAATCTGTAATATGAGATATGTATTAATAGGGAAATTATGATGCATTCAATTATTCTGAAATGCCTTCCAGAGATGTTTTGATTTGGCTGTGCTGGGATCGTAGCGGCGCAGCGGGGAGCATCTCAACTGATGAATAACCTAATCTCCTAATCTCAAAACGGGCACTGTTCACAGCTAGCCTGGGAGAGGCTGGTGGGAGAAAGCACACTTTGAAGTCATGGCCACTAAGATGAATCCAGCAAAAATTACACTCCCAACAACAACAACAACAACAACAACAACAACAAAATAGCCGTCGTCACCCAAGCCAGCCACCCAGCCTTTCAGAAATCAAGCAGTGAAATGCACATCTCTGATGAACTCTCTTTCATCCCTGCTGGGTGCACCAGTCTAGATTCTAATCCGAGAAGCAACCTTTCCACACTTCTCTGTGAAACTTACAAGACAAAAGGCTATAAAAATGATTGCACTTGCATTATTGCTCTTAGACCCTGGGTATTTATGAGACATTATATATGCACAAGAACCCGTCCTAATTTGCACGTTTTATGCACACCTGGAATGATCTTCCCCATACATACATTTCCCCCCTTGCCTTAATTTCTGAAGAAAGCACATCACAGGAAACTGTCTATTTTGTACATAAACCCCATGCTCTCTAAAGCTGCCTGGGTGTAATTAAGCAGCTACATTGGGGAACAATGGTCTGGCTCCTGGGAGAGGCCAAGCAGGATTTATCTTATTGTTTATAGTGTAGGAGCAACAGAGGAGGCTGACAAGGTAGTTCCTGGTCATTCCTTTGCTATTTATGTGGCCCTCTGAATGGCAGAGCTGGATTGTATATATATATTTTTTAATCTTCTGTTTTACTTCTTTCTTGGGATCATTACTACAAAACTATTAGGTAATACTCTGCTGGAAGGAAAATAAGTCCTGAGAAAAATATGCTATGCATGTATGCCTTCCCCCACTCTCAAATTACTTGATTGCAGCAGGCTCCGTTTTTTGATTAATGCAATTTTGCATAAGGTAATATTACACGAGTGTATTACTTTTCAGTAATTATTCAATGGAGTTAATATGGCAGACTTCTTGAAGAAAAATTAGAACCGTGGCGTCTCATTTCTCTAAATCCCCAGCACTGTTCAGTAGGGTAACAATAATAATTATGTATAAATAAATAAATTTCTTTTATCAATGTTCACTTAGGCTGGAAAGAACGGGCGGCCTCCTCCCCGACCAGAGCACTAACGGCTGTACTTTTTAATTAGCAGTGTTCCGAGGGGCAGGCACGATTTTATGTGCAGTTTTGTTAGGCTGCAGTTGGGGAGTGTGACACAGTGATTTGTTAGAACAAGGATCTTTGCAGTCTAATCATCGTGTGAAATTATGTGTGCTAGTTGGCGTTTGGACCTTCGGGTTTGAGCCTCTCTAGAACAGAGGAGCAAAGGTGGACTCTTTCCGAAAGCAGTTTTCCCTCCTGGAGGTCTGATTTCACTTGAACATCAGAGCATCTGGGGGGTCGATGGGATGCAGTTCTGTTTAACCAGCCCTTGCTCACACAGGTCCCCTGACCACGATGCCTCCTTCCCAGCATCTCTCCCTCACTAATCCTGCTTCAGCAAACAAGGAAGGAGAGGGCCCGATTTATGAAACTTTCTGATGAGTGATGTTCAGTTGATTTCAGTCTTTAGTAGCCGAGAATGTACAATTGCTCTGAAGATAAATAAAAGATTCCGCCCGCCGAATGCCGCTGGAGAGCAGAGCAGCCTGTCTCTGGCATGCTTGAGACTTCTCTGATTTGGATTTGTATACCTCATGGGGAATGGCAAAATATTGGAACAGACGGCTTGATATTTCCGAAGAATATAGTGGGCTTTATTAGCACCGGTTTCGCTCCCTGACTGACGGCTTTTTCAAATTTTTTATCTTATTAATCCGTGCTACTGTATGTAAATGTTATTCCTCTCTGCATAAGGGAGGCAAGCAGCGATTTGTAATAAATGCTTATGAGTGCCTGAGGCTGCACTTAAACTTTAAAACATCTATTATTAAGTTGCAAAAAAACACTGTAATGGCCAATAGTGACCTCATAGGAATTTTAAACTGTGGTCTGCTCTTCTGCATTAAAAACAAAAAAATTGCCTCAAGTTAGAATTATGAGCAATGCTATTTTAAAGCTGCATTTTGATTATTACAGTGTGTTTTACAACTGAATTACAATTCTTTTATGGACTCTAGGTATAAGATTTAAAAAGGTCATTAAACAGTCGGGTTTTGTCACAGTGGGTGTCAGTGTATACAATGGACATTATACAATCTTTTTTTATGTCACTGCACTTAGGATTTAAACTCGCATGCAAGGGCTTTTTAGTTTGCTTAACCGTGTAGATGACTATAGACCTCTCAAGGATTTTGACAGTTTGCATTTTGAGATGACTACTTTCATTATTATTTTATTAATTTGACAAGAAGCCCTACAGATTTTCTGTGTATCACTGATCCATTTGTCCCAGAAATAATTAAAAATGCCAGCCTGGAGCAACAGACAACAGATACACTTGTGACAAATCAATGTGCAAAGATGCATTGCTTGTACGGTAGCCAAGTCGAGTCCTGAAACACCTCTAGGTTTTCTCCATCTGACTGGATGTGGGTTCACTGACAGTAGGTGTTGACCCCCCAGAGGAGGTAGGACCTTCAGATCGCTTGATGTGTGATGGGATGTGCCGGCTACTATATGTAATGTTTACATCTCTGGCTACACAGATACAGAGTGAAGTTGCAGGAATTTCTCGGGGCTGCCTTTTCCCTAAGTAGCTCAGCAAAGCAATAAATGTAAACTTCGGTTTGCTTTGCCTGCCTGCGCCCTGACTCTTAGCTACTGGAATTTTCTTTTCATTAATTTGGCATGGTGCTATGCCTTTGTGCCTGATGGTTGATGAGGACATGGGGGTAGAGGTGTGATAAGTAATATAAAATCCTTCAAATATTTGACAAAATGTCACAAAGGATTGTATTTGCATGTAGGACCCTGGGTAGGACATAATGATTAGTGTGCAGTGCGTTGCTGGCTCTGTGTATCCGAGCTCATTCAGATAACATGTCTGCTGCACAGCTCTGAATATTGTATATGGACTTTGAACATATCAATGACCAGCAAGGCTGTCATTCTGTTGAAAAATGTAGCAGTAGAAGTGACAATGCGGCTTTAATTTTTTTTAAAGAGGACATCTCCTAAATAATTATTATCATGCTAATAACATTTGTATTCTTTTGTGTATAATTAAGATCTGCCTGTGTAAGCATGAAATAGGGTTGAAATTGTGAATGAGTCTGCTATCCTTCACCTATTTAGTAAATCAGTTTTAATTTGGCTTTCTTTAGGTTAAATCATAACAATAGACTGCTGTATTCAGGAATCCACCATCCCTGGCTGTAAACAATCTTGGAAATATTTAATACTTTGCAATGCTGCCCACCAAACTAAAGACGCCCCTCTCATGAACGTTGGGTTGAATCAAAAATAATTAAACAATTGCACATGGCATGTGTCTTATAAAGCATTAACTCCTTATTTCTCAGAAAGATAAAGATTCAAGACATTTGATATTTTGACCACGTTGGCTTTGAAATGTGATTTTTTCTTATGTAATAAAATTTAATTTGAAAATCATATTTTCACTATTTACATTTAAAACATAACAGACTGTCTAATTTAACGATCACAAATTATTTTGGAATGCATCTTGGCTTTCCATTTCCTTAAAATTGTAATACATGCTGTTGATAGCTTTTTTTTCTTCCTTCTATAATTTCATGGTTAATACCTAGGCAGGCAATTGTGCTAAAACAAATTATCTTTGTCATTTTGCAAGGGTTATTCTTTATTTTCAAGGTACTCATGACTTCTATCACCTACCACATTCAGTCTTCCCCATCTCGATGGTAACCATTTGCATGCTGTCATTTATAAGGGTATTGGAAAACACCTCCATTTATCAGTGATGAGGACACAGTCTGCTCGGGAACAGATCGAGCAGCATTCTGGCAAGCACCCGTCAAAGGGGGTTGGGGGGGGGGAGAGGAAGAAAAGAAGAGAAGACGGCAACAAGAGGAAAGCCAGAGTGCAGAGAACCCCTTGATGTGTCTACTTTTGTTTTCCTGCTGAACCCCACTTGCCCTCTCTCCCGGGGCTTTCCTGGCAGGGTGCACAAATGGAGCCCTACCATTTGATTCTCTTCCAGCCATACTTTGGTGCTCACAACTGTTTTCCTGTAAATCTGTATTTGTTTATCAGTCATCAGCAAATGTGTTCTGAGTGTGTATGCATTGTGTACATGGCACTGAGGGTCTGACATTGTACAAAACCCTGGGAGAATTAGAAAGGAAGTATTGTGGGGGGGGGGTTGTAGGGGTGGTCTTTAGTCCCACCTCTTACTATGAGCAAGGAAAATCTCTGTGAAAGTATCAAAAATAGATGAGACTATATGAAACGAGTGCTATGTCAGTGACATCATATTTATGAAATGGTTTGCCCCATAGTATTTGATATGCCATGGTTTGTTAATAAATAATAATCATTTCTTGTTGCTGATGATAACACTGGAGTCAATAAAGGCTTTAGCAGTGCTCAAAGAGACACAGCTGAGAATGGAGGAAACCCTAGCATCTGAATGGGTTTTCTGCAGTCTCCCAGGGAAGCAACTCTGGGTCCTTAAGCTGTCCTCTCGAATACCTGTGCCTATACTCCAGCCCCAGGCTTCCACAACTCTGAGGTTTGTCCATACTGGCCACTTGGCCATTTGCTGGCTTTGAGTTTTGCTCATGTTTTATTTTCTTATGGCTCTCCCCACCCTCTCTGGAATATAAGAGTCATGAGAACAGGGGTCTTTGTTTCTAAGCTCTGTAACAGTATCTGTTACAGAGCTTAATTGCCTAATTAACTTTGAGCTTCACTGGATGCCTGTTTCCTCCTCTGATTGTCCCCATCTCCCTCTGCTTCGGATCTCATGGATTATTGTCCCCCATCTCCCTCTGCTTCGGATCTCATGGATTGCACAGCCTCCTCAGGCAGGAGCTTGAGAAAAGAGGAAACACATGCAACAGTGCCTGGATTCACCACAAGTTTCAGGAAAGATCTAGAATAGCCAATCAGGGCCTAATTTGCACATTGCACATTGAACTTGGATTACAGTTGTCTGAGCTAGATTTTCCTGATGACATTTTTTTCCCTGAGCATTTCCGGAGCTCCAGTCTGCACAGTAAGTGAAGAGCTGTCAGAATCAAGTGGACATGGTCTTGAGCCTTTCATCAAGCCCCTGGTGGGTTAGGGCAGTTAAGTTTCAGCCCCACTAAAACTTAACATTTTAATTAAAAAAATGAAATAACAAAGATATTTTGAGGGATTAAATGAAATGTAAAACTCAGCACAATGCTGTGTAAATAAGCACTCAATAAATATTCAATGAAATAATACTACTAACATTTATCATTGGCTTATAGGTATTGTTGTAATTTATTTTGGTAGCAATGTGTTATGTTGTTGAAAATATTATCTAACATTCTATGACCCATGCTTACTCTGAGTTCCCGCCTCCTGTATTATCTAATCACTTCTTCAGTTTATTTTCCCCTACAACTCTGGGAATTAAATTATTAAAATTCATCTTGAAAAATAAAACTTAAGTAACTAGACTATGAAACTATAATGGCACTGAAAAACACTGTTATTGCCTTAGAATTTAAAAGGAAAACATTTTGTTGTGTGCAACTCATGATTGTCAGTAGAAAAGGAAGTTACAATTATGTGATTTAGTTGGACAATGGAGATAGGCAGGTGAAGAAAGAGACAATATGAAATTATTCACTTTCTTTATTTTATTTAAATTTTCATACACTTGAGCGACTAAACCTAATTGCTTGATTTCAAAATTTAGCCTGGTTTTCCCCTGACATCTCTGTTCTCTTATCTATTCGTTCTTAAGTATATCTTTGTATCTAGACACACTAGGTATAGTACTTTGTGTAGATATATAGAGAATGGATAATTCCAATTGAAGAATTACTTTTCTGCAAGAAATCTAAATGTGAAAAAAGACAGCCAATATTGAGGAGTTTGGTATGGTAAAGTTACATTAAACACATTATAAAATTGTAATAAAAATGACAATGATGTGATAAAATAAAATAGCAAATGATATAAAAGAACTTAAGTAGAGAAATTAAACTTAATATAAATATTTCATCTAATTAAAATCATTTAATTTAATGGATAATTAATAAAACTTACACTGGAAATTTAATTCTTTGAGACAAATTTTCACATAATTTATGGGTATACATTAATGATTAATCAACAATTTAGATCTAGGCTGGAGAGATGGCCCAGTGGTTAAGAGCACTTTTTTCACAAATATGAGGGCTTGATGAGGCTTTAGAGACTACTGGAGTTGAATCCCCGGGACCCACATAAACAGCTGAGCTTCTATAACCCCACTCCCATTGGGGAGCAGAGCCCCGAGAATCACAGAGCTGTAAAAAGCAAGCTCTGCACCATTAAGAGAGTCAAGGTCAAATAAAGATGAGTTAGGATAGAGATATGGAGAGGGAAAAAGTCCTGTTCCCAAAACATGGGCAAGTGCATGGGCACATATACCACATACACAAATCTCTTTCTCTCTCTCTCTCTCTCTCTCTCTCTCTCTCTCTCTCTCTCTCTCTCTCTCTCTGTTTCTCTCTCTCTCTTTCGCTCTCTCTCACACACACAAATAAATCAATAAATCTAAAAAAAATGAGCCCATAAGAAATATGTAGATGGAATATACATATATATATATATATAATTTACAGATGCAAATATAGGAAAAATCCATTTTAGCATTAAAAGCAAAGAGGAGATTCAGAGAAAAATTAAATATGTTTGATGGCATGAATATTGAGCTTTTTATTATTTGTATGAAAAATCCATGACAAACAAAAAATGTACCTCTGGGGTTATATCTCATAGAGTGCTTATTTAGCATGCATGAGGTCTTAGGTTCAATTTCCAGCACCAATTACACACTCACACACACACACACACACACACACACACACACACACACACACACACACAGTCATATATAATGTCATATATGACATTAAATGCTAAATATTTTGGACATTTATGAAAGAAAGTGTTAACAGAGACAAGGAGTTTTAAGTAAACGAAACGATGCTGGGAACAAGTTGCCATAGCTGATTGTTCTTCCTCTGCCTCTTAAAAGCTCTTTGATGGCAGCCTGAGGACAGGAATCCATTGCAATGTCTGCAAGGACTTCTGAGGTAATTAGACTGGAGAACAGGAGAGGAAACTGGATTCTGTATCACACATTCTATTCCCCTGGTCTCCAGGGACACACTTTGAGGAACAATATCTGAAGATTTTCTCTATAGAGAGGGCTCAAGTGAACCCCGATAACCCCACTGAGGAGGACCCTCAGTGGAATCGAGGTAGGAAAGGGCATTTAAGAGTATAACCCAATGGGAATGTGACCAACCTGCAAAATGTTCATACAATAAAGTTAATAATAATAATTTTTAATGGCCATGTTTGGAGAGTGATGAGAGTCTCCTTCCTCCAAGAACTGAGCTTGTTCAGAGCAGAAGGACAGATTCATTGCCAGGAAGGAGCCTGGCTTCATCCAGGAGCGATTCCTGCAAATGCTAACTCTCCTGGAACATACCTGTCCCACCACACTTCTCGTACCTTCTTCCAGAAAATGCTCACTCGTGCAAATCCAAAAGTGAAACATGAATGCAATATCCACACAAAGATGATAATTTTGAAAAGAGGAAACAAACATCAATCCTTTATTACCAAATCTACTTACCACTTTGATGATTGATGATTAAGACAGCTGAAAATTGTCAATGTGATTGACGCCATTGATGCATGCATTTTTTGTTCTAATTGTTTAATGCCATTTTAAAGTGAACCAAAAGACAAGACATGCAAACATATAGGCAGTGATTGGAGACAGAAAGATGGAAGGTGAGCTAGATGAACTCCTTCCTGGAGACGGGATTGGAAGATGAATGAATTAATATAGGAATACAGGTTAAGTGAACGGAGCAAGAGGACGGGACACTCCATGGAAGTCACGGTGGAGGGTGAAGGGCAGAAACATGATAGACATGAGATGAAATGGAAGAAAAAGAAGATACATCAGATAAAAAGAAAGTGGAAAGACTCACTATGTGTTCATCTGAATTCCTTATGGAAGCAAACCTGGTACTAATGATATTAAATGATTAATTAGAGATACGACTTGACAAAATTTGCTTTGAAATTAAAAAGATGAATCTGGATTGAAGGAGCACCTTCTCAGAAATGATGGTCCATTTAAGTCAACCTCAAGAATGTATTTGCAAACTGTAGGGTTTAAGCAGACAAGAAAGAAAAAAAATTGACACATTTGTAAAGGGGTTAAAAATTGGGTTGGTCACAAATTTCTCTCTAGCAATCTTCAGTTTGTGAAGATAATACAATGAAATATGTCAGTACTTTAGAAAGTATGAATGAAAGATGGAGATGATAACGAAAGTATTTCAAACAACCAAGACAAGGTTCATTCTTTCAATGAGTTATTCCAGAGGAAATTACTAGAAAATGAACATTAACAAAATAGAAAAGAATTTAGGAAAGCAAAGCAAGACGACTGACAATGAGCACCCATATTTTATCAGAAATATTACTGAAGCTAACATGGAGAGTAGAGTGAGAGACGGAATAGTGTTAAATCCTAGTGATTTGCAGACTTGAGGGAACATAACAAGTATTCTAGGAGCCTGTCAAAATGCAAGTTCTGAAAAGTAAGGCCTAAATAAAGTCTGATATTCTATCTTCTCTTTCTCTCTTTCAGATATATCCTTGTAGCAATGACATACAAAAATAATTATGATAAAAAATAAAATGGAAAAGAAGGATGATTATTCACTTATGTGTTATAGCTGTGAATTGATAAATAAATTTGTAAAGGAATAATCTTAGCATTACAAAAGCAAGCATAGAATAATAAGGACAAAGATGTAGTACAGTGACAAAAAGCTTACATGAAGTGACAGAAATCAGGCCTGGGTCTGACCTGTTGTGACACCACAAATATATATCTAATCTATATCTATATCTATATCATCTGTCTATCTATCTATCTATCTATCTATCTATCTATCTATCTATCTATCTATCTATCTATCTATATCATATTCAAGTGGAAAAGAAATAGGATAGGACACCAAATAAAAGAAAGTTACAATTTATTCTTCATTGACTATAATAGGAACCTATTAGTTATAGCCCCCCAAATTAGAAGACAAGAGATCTTATATAAAGTTATAAAGAAAATCATTAAAGCTAATTAAAAATCACATTCTTAAATGTTTAGAAGAACTATAGATATGAAAAAAGAAAATATAGTGCAAAACTTTGGCAAAAAAATAACAGAATGATAGGACAGAACTAAGAAAAAATACACTATCCATGTCAATGCTATAATCAAAAATCCATGACTAAATAAATGCTCTTCATTCCAACTTGGATCAGAGCATGGGCGTTTTGTGTGTCAGAGTAGTGGTCTTCACCAACACATGTATTTGGGACTGAGGAATTATAGGAGTGACCAAGGATGGGGATGTCCTATGAATTATGGGATGCTTATCAACAAAGTCAGGATTATTAAAGCTAGATGTCAATAACGCAATCTTATCCCTTCAATCTGGACAACCAAAAGTGTCCCGGGATATTGCTAACTCTGGGGACAAAATAATTCCTAGGTGTGAGCCAAATATAGAAATTGTACATATCAAAATGATTTAGAAAAATTAACAATGTAACATGCAAGTGTAAGCAGCCAAGAGATGGTAACATGGTAATAAGCTCAGTGAAATTGAGTTCAGGGCAAAGGAACTCTTTAAGAGGAAGAAAAATGCTTTGTATGACTGAAGAATGAGATTTGCAATGAAGATATAATTGTTATAATTTTCTTTGCACTGATACCATAATATCAACAATAAAAGTAAGCTGTACAAAGAAAACTAGAAACACAACCATAACTCACCTCTTATAGTCTATGATTAGATAAAGGGTAAAGCTAAGTATGCAGTTCTATTCTATAAAATAGTTAATATTTTTCCAATATTAATGAATCCTGTACCTGATGATGTCCTAAACACAAAGGGAAGCCACCTGTGTCTGGATGCATGGGTATTTTTTTATCCCAAGCAAGAAAATAGAATCATGAACAAAATCAGCAAATAAAGTTTGCTACTTCCTGGAGGAAAATGTATTAACTTTAGAGTTAAAGAGCCAACACTTCAAAATATGGGAAAAAGGCAAAGTTCTATATGACAATTCTTCTTGCAACTGATGGAATCTAGATAAATTTTTAAAGAAAATGCCATCTTAAATCCTTTTATAAATAAATAACAAAAACTGCAAAATAGCTTGGCTGATGGACTATGGGACAACAAAATACAAGAGTTAAAAAATAACAGAATTTAATGATTTAGAAAAATAAATAAAAACCAACAGTTTATAGTTCAGTTTTTAGCTAATGTTTTTAAAGCTAAAACTACATATACTATGAAAATAAGAATGGTAGAATTCAAAACTGAGGAAATAATGAGGGGTGTTCTCTACTGCACAATAATTCACACGTAGGCTTAAGAAATATAGGGAAAATATTTTACTTAAACTGACTCTAAAATAATGATCAATAGAAATTTTCTATAGGCGAGAGAAAACATGTTTAGTTGTCTGCATTCCCGTGATTTCTCCAGAATAAAACAAATTTTGAATTTTGATGGTGTTACAGGGAAACTACCATTGAAGTTCTTTAAAATGTAGATAATTTCAGACCTATTTCTGATCATAGATGAAACTGAAAATTCCAAAATCTTTAAGAAGTGATGATAATCTTGGCAGCAATAATAACAAAGATTGAATTAATGCAAGAAGGAAATTGGAGTCAAGTTTCTAGATCTTTCTCTGCTTTCCATTCCCCAGAGAACCAGGTCCCATCTTCATAGATTTTTATGCTGTTGTTTTGAGGGGACAGGGTGTCATGATGAGGTCTAGGCTCACCTCAGACTTATGGCAGTTCTTCTGCAGAGACTGGCAAGTTTAGGGTTTGTAATACACCATCATGCCTTGTGTCTTTCCAGTGCCTGACATTTGACTTAACATATGTTGGGGGTGGGTCACCACTCATTGGTCTGGTTTTTGTTAAGTTCCCTATTACCTAGAATAAGCAGTCCAATTGGATAATTTCTTTCTAGAAGATCAGTCCAAACATTAAAAAAATAAAAAGATTTGCAACCCAGCAGCATACTAAAGAATATCTTATCAGCAGGATGTTCAACGGTAGGAGATGTAATATGAGATAAATATGTAATTATCATTTTCACAGGCATGTCAAAAGCATCATGTTTCACAAGTTTATACTTATTCTAAATTTTAAGTTTTTTGATAGAAGAATCCATTATTCTCACATGAGAGCCTAATCCTAATGCTCACTGGGGAATCATTAAAATATCATTTTTCATGTTTGTAATAAGAAAAAGATGTCCATTCTCAGTGCTTTATATTCCTAGGTGGACTGGCCAAATGCAAAGGGTATAAATTGGAAGTGAGCAGGTAAAAGTAATACCTTGACAATGATATAGTGAAAAAGTTTAAGAACAAAAATAATAAGCTAAGATTAGTACAATAACAAAAATCTTTCAGATGGCCGGGCATGGTAGCCAGCCAAAGGTGGGAGGATTGCCGTGAATTTGAGGCCAGCCTGAGAACATAGAGTGAATCCTAGGTCAGCCTGAGCAAGAGTGAGAGCCTACCTCAGCAACAACAAAAATCATTCAGGTGTCAGAATACTAAATTAGTATGTAGTTGTCCAATGAGTCTATGTTCACAACCAGTAAGGTAAAAGGTATAATGGGACAAAATACTTGCTTTACAATGACAAAAATGTAACATTTACAGATGATTTTAAGAAGAAATATAAAACTTATATGAAGAAAAATTTGAAATATTTTTGAAGACTACAAAGGCGGCAGTGAAATGGAAAGGCATAGCATGTTCTTGGATAGGAAAGACTCAACGTCATTAAGATGCTAATCTTCCCAGAGTTTATGTATAAATTTAACATGATCCTAGTAAAAATACCACATCTTTCCCCACCCCCAGACTAGACAAGTTGATTGTATAATTTATATGAAAATTAACAAGAATAGCCAGGAAATTTCCAAGAAAGAAGGCCAATGAATAGGAGTTAGATCGATATGGATATAGAAAATGCATATGGCGTGTTATGATTTGCATAAACAAGAAAAAGCAAGTATATAATTGTGTGTGTGTGTGTTTGATGCATGTGTAACTGTGACCTTAGGGCACTTAAACAACTAGCAGAGTATTGCAACCTGTTGGCCTCTGGGCACTTACCTAGCTCTGGATAAAGTGGGAAAATGAAAATGTTTTCACAAATTTTGAGGTTTGAATCATGGAATTATATTAATATCTTTCAAAATGCATAACTAAGAAATATGCAAGCCCGTCAAGAGAAAACTGGGCAAACAACCACCACTTAAAGAAAATTGGATATCATTGACAAATTGTAAATTCAGGCAGTAGAAATGATGAATTTTACTCATATTTAGAATATGTTAGCCATGATTATAATCACTTCATACACGTTATTTGACTGAATCCTTAATTGCAACCCTGTAACATAAATACATATATGACTCTAAGAGAGTTTTACTTCTTTGTTCTTTTCTGGCTCCAAATATAAAATTACCACTTATTTTCAGAGAAGCATTAAGTATTTTTTTTTAAAAAGCTTGCATTTTTGACCATCTTGTCATAAAATTATACTATATTCTTTTCCTGGGTTCATCTAAGTTTATCTATTAAGTCTTTTCATTTTAAAAAGTTTTAACATATTTTAGTGAGATTATTAGGTAGGTAATATCATTGATAAGAAATATCGCAGCAGAATTTTTTATATATGACCAATTTTATTAATTAAACCTCACCAGGCACCCATCAAATGGTTGACAAGTTTCTTTGGACTAGTCCACAGTGTGCCAGATGTTCTAGTAGGTATAGATGATTCCAGATGTCAGGAGGATCCGCAGCATATTAATAACATATAGATCTGGTGTCGGCAGGTTCAGTGACATGGACTTATTGGTTCATGTACTTAAAACATGTATATTTTATTTTTGGTTCCACAGATCCAACTTAGGTCCCTGCTTTTGCTCTTGCCACTAAATTACTTCCCTAAATGAATGTGTATCTTTAAGGAATTCTACTTAATAAGAACAGTAGTTAAAATGACAATGATGAAAATTCCTTAACTAAGAGAAATACTAGCTGATTATATTAGAGGCCGACAAACATAAGCTATATGAAAAAATGCTTAAGCATGTCTTAGTTTAGTGATGAGGGAAATTAGCTAACCATACTAACCAGTCTATACTTCTGTGGCTGTAAGGATAAAGTTAAATAATTATGGTACCCAACTCAAAGTTCATAGTAGATAAATACAGATGAAACTTTTTAGGGATAGTACCTTTCATGTAGTAAGTGCTAAATAAATGACAGCTATTATCTCCTTTACCATAATATTATCCTACTTTCTTCATCCAATTTTGAGAACCTTAGTGACTATTCCATTAAGCTGAGAAATATTATAGAAAAGTTAACACGTCAATAATTGAAAAAAATATAGGAGGAAGATGAAGAGTGGCTGGGAGGAGTGGCAATGTCTTTGACTTCAGCACTTGGGAGGCAGAGATAGGAGGATCTCCATGAGTTTGAGGTCAGCCTGCAATTACAGAGTGAGTTCCAACTCAGCCTGGGCTAGACTGAGACCCTACCTTGATTACAAAAAAAGGGAACAAAAATAAATAAATGGAAAGAAATGACTATCCACAGTGGTGGAGGTTACTAAAATCAACAACGAGGATAGTGGTGATATAGAAGTGAGACCAGGATGGAGAAACCAGATCCCAGCCAACCTATAGGCAAAGAAAAGGCAGAATCCAACACATAGCAAACTTCAGAAGAAGCACTGGGCACCCGAGGGTGTAGGTTGGAAGGTTTAATAAACAACTCTTTGCACCTTTCTCTGTGGAAAGTACATTATGTGAAGTTAAGTGTGAATACTTCCGCCTGATCATTTATACTGTCACGTTGACTTCTATCTCATAATGACTTCCACTAGTTAAAGACAAAGGATTATAACAATTTGTGCAAAGTATAAAAGATCAAATGAATATCTTCACATGACTTAGAAGGATTAGCCCTGGAACATTTTGACTGGACTCACTTGACTGCACTTGCTACAGATCCAACTTACAGACACAGAGGTACATGATCCAAATGTAAGATGAACCAGGACCACTGCTGGGATGGGCTGCATCCTGCCCCATTCCTGTATCATGTATGTATATGCATGGCTGCATCCTGCTCCATTCCTGTATCACATATGTATTCACATGGCTGCATCCTGCCCTATCCTATACCATGTATGTATACACATGGCTGCAATCTGCACCATCCTATATCATGTATGTACACACATGGCTGCATCCTGCCCCATCCTATATCACGTATGTACACACATGGCTGCATCCTGCTCCATTCCTGTATCATGTATGTATATGCATGGCTGCATCCTGCCCCATTCCTTTATCATGTATGTACACACATGGCTGCATCCTGTTCCATCCTATATCATGTATGTACACACATGGCTGCATCCTGTTCCATCCTATATCATGTATGTACACACTCGGCTGTATCCTGCTTTATTCCTATATCATGTATGTATATGCATGGCTACATCTGCTCCTTTTCTGCATCATGTATGTATTCACATGGCTGTATCCTTCTCCATTCCTGTATCACGTATGTATGCACATGGCTGCATCCTGTCCCATTCCTTTATCATGTATGTACACACATGGCTGCATCCTGCTTTATTCCTATATCATGTATGTATATGCATGGCTGCATCTGCTCCTTTCCTGTATCATGTATGTATATGCATGGCTGCATCCTGCTCCATCCCTGTATCATGTATGTACACACATGGCTGCATCCTGCTCCATTCCTGTATCATATATGTTCACACATGTGCATCTCATATAGAGACTATTTCTATAATCACATATGAACAGATGTTGTCATCATCTTCACATGGCTGGGACAGAACACCTCACCAAAAGCAGCTGATGCGAGGATGGCTTTTATTTTGGCGTGCAGTCTTGAATGTTAGCTTCATGTTGGCAGGGAAAGCAGAGGAGAGCGGAGGCTGGATGTCACCTCTTTGCATGACAGGTGGGACAAAGTCAGCTATATTCTGGCAATGAGGAAACTTGGGTAAAATACCCAAAGCCCACAGCCAGTAACACACCTGCTCCAGGAGGCGCCACTTCCAAAATTGTTTCCAGCAGGGGAACAAGCATTCAAAGCACACGAGTTTATTGGGGGGGGCACCTGATTCAAACCAAAATATAGTATAGCAAAACAATTTACCTATGACCAATATTAGTATTTCAAATCTGGCAAAGATCCAAGAGTTCACTGACACATACCTTTGGACTCATTCACTAACTAGGCTCATTCACCTCTGCTAAGTACAGAGGATGGTAGATTTCAGGATCATCACTCAACACAGGCACACACACAAAGTCAACCAAAGAGAAGCCATACGACAAGAAGTGCACATTAACTCGGGAAGTTCTGTACATTATAAAATACTTCATTACGTAGGCTCTTTACTGGATCTCACTACGAGATATTCTTCTCTGCTGCAAAAACACAACAGGTAATATTGGGAGCAGCAGAATCTTTGCTTAGTTCAATTATTGAAATCCACCTGGCTCCTCTGGTACATGGCAGGCATGCCCACACCTGTGTCTCTTAGCATGAGCTATGGGGAAGAAGAAACTATAGGATGCATAGTGTAGCTTAATGAGGGTCTGCTCTTCGCTTTTTCTGAGCCATGAAAGCATCACCCACTAAGCTAATCACTTATAGGAGAAAAGAGGAAGGTATTCTTTGAGCAGCTGAAAGTTCTTCTCTTCATTATGCCAAGGAGTTCCTTGGCAAATAGAGACGTATGATATTTGTACTTCTGATGGCACCATAGCTAATTTTAGGTGGTATGTAGATTTTTATAATGCTTAATAATTATGTTTTAATTTTAATGTATGCTCAAAAATGCTCTCCCAGATTTAACATTCATTATTACGCATGGTGCTGAATAATCTATTTTGTTACAGGAAAATAATATGAGAACTGTTTATATTCCTTCTTAACTTTGTTACAATGTATCTAACTCTCTCTCTCTCTCTATATATATATATATATGTATTCAATGCATGACTATATGTACATGTTCAAAAAATATTTGAATTTTGGGATGTGTGAACCAGAATAATTAAAGACCACTATATTAGAAACATGTTGTTTTCATTTAGTAGTGATTATAAAGTTTATTTTGGAAATAAAATTATTAGACAATTAAACATAAAAGATAGTGTAAATGGAACAGAAAATATGTCACAGGCCAGGATAGTAAGACAAGAATTACTGAAGCTTGAATTTCTCAGCTGTGAGTTGAAGGCAGAAGACATTTGGCAACATTCAAACAAGACTGCATCTTTGTCCTGCCTTTTAGCTATACTGTAGACTTTGGGGACAGCTGGTCATCCTCAAGATGGCTGAGGGTCATGAATGCTAATTAAAAGTAGGGTGAAGGGCACGGGACATTGGGCAGAGGGCGTCACAGATTGAAGGGTGAATAGCATCTGCTTCTGCTCAGTCTCCACTTACTGGTTCAGACTTTACCTTACATGTAAGACTCTAGTTCAGGAGGGACTTGGAGTGGAGAGAGGCCTGAAATTGCTAGACTGTAAAAAGAAAGGATTAGGCTAGAGTAGTTCATGCAAATGGTTTGTAAACACTTTTTTTTGGTGCATCAATTCCCTGCCCTTTTTCCTCCCCTAACAAAAGTCAAGGTGATGCAATGTACTGAAACAGTAGCTACTTCGCAGGAAAAATTGCAAGTAAATTGTGTATTTTTGACCTGCCAAATGCGAAATAAAGTACTTTTCTAAAGTGTTGACTTACAAGATTATATCTGCTTTAATTTTTTAGAGAAAAGATAGAAAACAAATTGTATTTATTCCTTAAAATATTTGAAGGCTAACATGCCATAAAAGAATGTCTTTGTGTTTTGATCAGATTGTCTAGCTCTGAACAGGTAATTCTGGAGAGAAAGAAGTAACCACGTCTGCAGGAGAATCTATTTTTCTAAGGCATTCGATTGGTATCTGATAGAGGGAAAAATAAGTTGTTAATTGTTTTTGCCAAATAATTAGCTATTATTAACATGGAAACTATATGTCAACAAATGGACAGGAAGAACACCCACAGGACTTAGGCCAAAGTCAGAAATTGTTGATCACTGGGTTTTATGCTCAGGCATTTACAAAAGAACAAATGAAAGAAAAGCCAACCCATCTGCATGGTTTGGATTTTGAAGCCAGCTTTTTCTCTAGCTCTAAGGACTGTGACCTTGACTCAGTAGACTGTCCTCACAGCTCTGTGTAATTGCCGGATGGTGAAACGTCTCCCTCCACTGTCACCAGTGAGTGGGGATGCAGGGGAAGGGGAAGGAGAGCAAAGGTGCTTTCTGGAACCTGTAGGTGAACTTTGGCCTTCTCCAGCACTCCCTGGGCAAAGAAAGAAAAGCCCCAGAGACTTCCAGCTAGGTAAGTATGACTGATTAAGTACTGACCTTTACTAAATCTGCCTGGTCAGACACGTTCTTTTACTTAAGGAAACAAAGGTCTGGGAGAGACTTGGAGCTGTCATAAAATTCACCTGCACATGTGTTGGTCAGGACGACAGGAGACACAAAGATGCTTTTGGTCCAATCACTTCTGACAAGTCCTCATGTCGGATCTCCAAGATGCTCTGGAATGTTTCTTCTTGCCTGACTTCCCATGATGAAGATTCACACCGACTTGTGCAGAATCTCTATTTTCTATCAGAGGGAATATCATTGGGCACTCATCTAAATTTCAAATAGTATTGGCCAGTTGATGATTGGTGGATTTAAAATCATTTGCTTGGTTGAATTCCTATAGCTTTTCTTCATTGGCCAACAGTGTCTCACAGTTCCACTCTCTTTGTTCCTCATTCTGTCTATTGGAGAAAAGCTCAAATGCATATACAAGCACAATGATTGCTGAGGTCCTGTGAATTTAGTTAAGATGTCCCATATCTCTTGTGAGATGGGAGGGAAAAAATGGAAGGGGAATGCAAATAGATGAGGGAGGTGATCCGACAAGGACTTTAGAATATTTGTTTCTAAAAGTTTCACGTGGGTTGAAGGCCATCTGCATGGCATTATGGGAAAAGGGCAGCCTTGTGGGATATTTGGAACAGATTCGGGTTTATTCACTTTATTAGATAACTTGAATAATGCAATTCAGATTTTGGAACACCTGAAAGGTACAAAGAAGCAGAAAGAGAAAAGGAGAGAAACATTTGATTGTCACATGGTTGTTCCAGAAAATATCAATATGATAATACCAATAAGAGGAAATGTTACTTGAGGAAACACCCAGAAAGAAACTACTGAAAACAAATAAGCTAGAACTCAGTATTTATAGTTGATTTATAGGAAATTAATGTGGCCTTAAGAAAAGTAGAAAAATTTACAAATTCTCCCTTGTATTTTTTAGGAAAGGCTGTTTTATATATTTTTAATTTTAATTTTTAAGGCAGAGCCACAAATATCCTAGGATGGCCTAAAACTAGCAAGAATGACCTTGAACTTCTGATGGTCCTGCTTCTACCTGTTTCAGGGACTTGTGGATACTAGGCAAACACTCTAGCAACTGAGCTACGTCCCCAGTGCAGTTTTTCCCTCTTTTTTAAGTAGAATATTCTTCTTCATTTGGTGTTTCTGTTTACTTTCCAATGATTACCTCATATGATAGATATAATTCCAGTTCCTGCTGTTTTTAGTGAACAATGCATAGCTGTTGAAAATAAGAAAATCTCAATTGTTTTTATATACATTTTTTAAGAAAAAGCCTCCTGAAGAATTACTGCACTTCTATTACAGTTTTATCATTCAGATAATATAGAAAAAATAATATAGCCAGTATTTCTCAAGCAAAAGAACGTGATCTCTATGTCTGGCACTTAACTCAAGGTACTTAGATGAAGTGTGTGGGCTGCCACAGATGCAGTTCTGACATTTTTTTAAAGCTCGTTTTATGTAACTGGCTAGAAAAATCTGCATGGAAGCAGAGAGGACAATTGTCATATGACATTTTAAGTTCTAGGACAGCCATTCATATTTGCAAAAACATGAAAAATATTGGCTGATCTTTTAAGCAATAATGTTTGCAATGGTGTCAGTAAGCCACACATATGATTATTATATACATGGTTACATAGTCATCCAGAAAATAAAAAGAAGTTATTTACAATACCATCAATCTAATTATACTATGTATTATAGATGCACATACATGTGTATGTAATTAGGATAAAACATATAAAAACATATTTCTAAAAATAAAATGCTTTTGGAGATCTGTTATCTTTGGCCCCTACCTAGAGAACCATCAATCGAAGTGCTTTTTTTTTTTAATCCCTGTCTATATTTAATCATCATGAGTGATCACCTTTATGGAGAAACAAGGAGGTAATAGAAGAAAGAAATCCATGCAGCAGCAATCATCATTTGCTGGTAGATTTCTAAGACATTAACAAGGTGGCCAACTCAGAAGCCTCATGTTGCCAGACCCAAGAAGATTGTGATGTTCTCAACTCCAAGCACTCCTAACTTCTAGCTGACTTCTCTGAGGTGCACAGCTTCCAGAAAGAAATGCAAATCCCTTTTTTGTTGCTCTAGTAATGGAAAGATAATCAACTTTAGTAAATATAAAAATAATAAAATTTGATTATTTTGTTTTTTAATATTTTTCCTATTTTTGATTGGATTAAATCAACGAAAAACCTTTTGGCTTCTAGATACTGCAATTCAAGCACAATCACATATTACCTTTACAATAACTCTACTAAGAATGGATCATTTTTATACCCATTCTACAGCTCTGGAAACAGAACTAGAAAAGTAGGAGATGCTCTTCTGTTCTTCAGTGGGAAAAAGAGATCTCATTGTATGGTCACCTGGACCATGAAAGAGAAGGCCTGGCAAGTGAAGAGTGGGTGTTTATGGATCCAGTAGAGATGTTTGGGGGGAATAGAACATGGAAAGAACACATTTGAAGGGATCTCAACTCTATCAGGATCGGTTTCATTTCAAGTGGCCCCGTCCTGCCCAGCTCTGCTTTCTCTTCTGGACTGCCTCATGCATCACTTTGGGGGACTTGGCTTCCATTGACCTACTCAGATATCCATTGTCAATGTCAACGTGTCAGTTTCTATGTTACCATCCCTAGAACTTGGAACTCAGCTGTACCGGTTCTTTCTATCAAAAGCCTTTGTGTATTTTTTTTTCCTGAAGTCCAAATTTCATGCTTAGTGAAATGACATGACATTTTTTTTAACCCATTTACCTTTCAGGTATTTTTTTTCTGTTTGTACTCAAAATTGAATATTATTAAGCACTGTATTTATTAGAGTAAAATTAGTTTTGACGCCTCTACTCCATCTCCTTATTGATGTGCTAGTATGTTAGTCTGTGCAAAGGCAGGCTGAGCAAGGAACTGAACAAACAAGAGACTGATGCCAGAAATGCCTTCACTCACTGATTTCACATTAAAACGAGTGAAAGCAGGTCAAATAAGGAGAGTAAATGCATAGTTTTCTCTAAAAAAGGACATACTTATTTCCACTCACATTGGCATGCTCAGGATTACCTGAGGTGAGGGAGAACACCACAGGCTGTGTGGGGGGCAAAGTTTATAACCTCATTCTGGCTGGCAGCATAGTGGTATAGCACCCAAGAGACCAGGGCAAGATCTAACTTGGATACCCCACCTTCCAGGTCCCTACATATGTGCTACCATTTCCAGCACCTTTCAGTAAGTGGAGTTCTTGAACATGTAGTCAATCCAGAATTAATCCAGCAAAGATCAATGCTCATTCGATTCCACCAGGAGCTTCTACCTGCCATAGTTATGTGCTAATCTCCCCACACGAGGGCTGGTCTATATAGGTACAGTTCTGGTGTTTTGTCTTCCTGTGCCAAATTTCAAGAGGCTTGCTTCTAAGGGGATCTTAGTGCAAATTTGTTGAATGAATGAAAACAACGGCAATAGAGACAGGAGCCTTCCCAAAAGGCTTTATAGATTAAATATACCATTGCTAAGGGTGAAGGAAACAGTGAGCTGGCATTTTACCCATGTCTACGTTATAGGAACTACATGATGACATATTGCCTTTACAATAACTCTACTAGGAATGGATCATTATATACCCATTCTAGAGATCAGGAAATAGCCTCAAAAATGCCCAGACATGCCCAGACTCACGGAGCAGAGCTGAGATTGATTCATTGGTCTATAGAACTTTCTGGAAATGGGCTTGGTTTTCCTGCTCTGCATTGCCTCCCAAAGCTAAAGTTGTTCCAAATTCTTCTCCAATAAATATATACCTTTCCAAATAATGTCAGTGGCAAGGAAAGCCCAGCACCACTGGGTCCTTGGTGCAAGTGTCCAAGCAGTAGCCCCAAGAGGCATTTTCCTCACTGACTTCTCTGTTCATAGTGCCTCTGTAGTGAGCAGCGTTCAGGCTGTGAGCAACCATGAAATCCCCAAAGTCGGTGCCTTATTTGAATCAAGCAGTTCTCACTTTTCAATCTAAATATAGGCTGCTTCCTGGGCTTTGCGTTTCTCCTGTCTACCTCAGGGTTATTTTAAGCAAAGACATCCCAAAACAGCTCTCTCTAGCTTCTGAAATGACCACAAGGTGGAAAAGAACTTGTTATGCACTAAGAATCTCATTTCCTAAAACAACTATTTAGAAAGAATATCCAGAAAAATATTTCAACTAGTAGTCCATTGTGCAGCTATAGTTCTGAATCAATCCCAAAATATTTTAAGTCCCCCCAAAATAATCCTATTGGTGACCAGTATCTTTGACTGATTTTTATATGATCAGTATTGATTATCTTCAAGCTGATTTACATTCATCTTAGGGTAGGCATTGAAGAATAACCTGCCCGATGTCGTATCACATGACGGATCTAAAAGCGTGTCACTTAATCTTGCCTGTACTGGCTCACTAATCTATCTTTTTAAATATTTCCAAAGGTCTCCTCAAAGTCTTAGCCTGAGTTAACACTCTAAGCTTTTGATCTTTCCTCCATTTAGAAGCTATCATCCAGGTCATTAAAAGAGCCACTTAACCATTCATTGTAAGAAGGTAAAGATTGATTCTGGTGAGCTTTCAAAAACACGAACTTTCATTACCCATTCATGTATTGTCATAGCAGAGCAAGGGAGATGTGGATACAAATTCATTCCCTTGGCAAGGGTGGTTCTTATATGCAACAAGAAGAGTATGTCATGGTCTAAACAAACCTGGGAATTTACACAAACACACACACACACACACACACACACATTTACCCAACAACTGCTATTTTCCTGTGAAAGTGAAGTTGATCTTCTTCAGTTATTTCTAGTCCCCTCCCTGGGATCAGGTGATGTCATCTCCCCCTGCTTTTCTAATTTGTATCACCTTATCCCTTCAGCTTCTTCACATCCTCTGTTTCTTTACTGACATTTTTTTAAAAGTTTTATTTATTTATTTATTGGCGGGAGAGAGTCAGAAAGAATGAGTATGGGAACAGCAGGGTATCCTGTCACTGCAAATAAACTCCAGATACATCCACTACTTTGTGCATCTGGCCTTACCTGGGTACTTGGGAATTGAACCAAGGCCATCAGGATTTGCAAGCAAGCACGTTTAACCACTAAGCCATTCCTCCAGTCTATAACCCTCTGCTGTAGCTGAGCACCTTGGTTTTCCAAGCTTTGGCCTGACTTCTTGACTCTGGCTGCAGCATAGCTCAGCTGGCTGCCCTGTTGCTGATAACCACTGTTATCACCTGGGTTTCCTGACACTTACCATGTCCACTTTGGGTTACCTGGGCCTGTTCTGGAAACAGCTCCTTATCAGCTAGGGAGCCACCACTGTTACGAGCCCCTTAATACATCTGGGGTAGTGATCATGTTTAGTAGCAGGTAGGAGAGAGATCTTTATATTGGTGTATCCGTTACTCTCTCAATGCTGGGACAAAATTCCTGGCCAGAAGCAATTTAGGGAAGGAGAATTTATTTTGTCTGACAGTCTGAGAGGGTGGTGTTGACCAAGGTTGGGAAACCATGACAGGGGCAGGAAGCTGGTATTGTATCTTCCCATGAGCAGGAGGAAGTAGGCTAGAGAGGAATACTGAGTGCTCAGGTATCTTTCTCCTTTGTATACAATCCAGAAAGCTGCCCACGGAATGGTATTTCCATCTCAATTAACCAAGTCTGGAAAATCCCTCACAAATGTTCCCAGATCTCTGTTTCCATGGTGATTCTAAATTCTGTCAAGTTGACAACTAGAGATGTGGCATCACACATAATCAACAATTCAGCCTGGACTTCTCTGCCAGTTTGCAAATTCAACATTGATTTTAATAATATTTTTTTACCAATAGTATTCTTGCTAGTCTTCCCACACTACCTATGTATAATATTGAGCTAGTGATCTCCTGTAAACCTGTGATATCTCCTATATTCACTCCCCAGTGGGCTTCTCATGGATGGAATCCTGAAAATAATTTTTCTCTCCTCACATCAATAACATAAAATCTTGTCACAACATGCAAATCAGTATCTTCTCTAGTCTGGTTCAGACTTTAGCATCATGTTTTAAGATCAATTGATGTTATTCTTCAACCATCAATGTAGGAAGGCTTCTTTTCGTGTACAGAGGGTACAGATTCCTTGTCAGGTCTCTTCATGAGGTGGTTGTTGGTTCTGTTCTCTAGTCTTGCTTCATTCTCTGTGTTCCTTGGGCATGATTATCCTCACTGTACCCATATCCTCTGGTTGGCATTTTTTTTTCCTCATCCAGGATTTAGCTTATTGTTTCTTATTTGGCACTTGAAGTTTTCTTTTGCTTTGAGAATGCCAGACAATAGGACCAAGACTGAAAAATTAGTTACTGATCCACATTTAGGCCACAATTACGCCTAACTTGTATGTTTGATCTTAGCTGTGCCTTGAGGATCTTACCTATTCATATTTTCATCTTATGAAACATGGTAATAAGAATGAGGCTTGGGCTAGAGACATGGCTCAGTGGTTAAAACCACTTGCTTGCAAAGCCTGACAGCCTGGGTTCAATTTCCTCACTATCCTCCTATTAAAGCCAGATGCACAAGGTGATGCATGAGTCTGGATTTCACTTGAAGTGGCAGGAGACCCTGGCATGCTCATCCTCCCTTCCTTCCTCTCTTTCAAATACACACATATTAAGAGTGAAGCTAGTGTGTGATGCATGGCTCTCCACCTCAACCTTGGGCAGAAATCCTGATAACCTTTGGCTTGTTATTTTCTCTACTTGTCATGTCTTTTATGCCCTTGTGTCTCTCCCTAATATAATCATTCTTTTAAAATTCAGCTTTGATACTGTTTTTTTAAAAAAGATATTTGCCCTATAAGCTTCAGTCACTGTCCATAAAGCCAAGGAGCAATCTGTTTCATTGTCTCTCTCAGTACAGTTTGAACTCCCCCAGGACTGCCATGAGTTCTTAGACTTCGGTGACATTAGCAGAGATCCAGTCGTGTCTCTGGTCAATGCTTGTTGATAGCATTTAAATGTTTGCCAGTATGACACGTGCTTGTTGAAATAAAGGCACTGTTATGTTTGCATTATTACGTTATGCTACGTTATGTATAGATGAAGATGCTCACATTTAGTGGCTTCATTAATAGTGGAATGGTATCATGGCTTCCATACTGTTTTAACAGTGCTTTGCATTATGTGTTCATCTGCGAAGGAGCACAATAAAATGGAAACAGATGTGGACATGGAGTTAAGTTGAGTGACTTTGTTAACTTTTGTAATAATGTCTATGAATGTCTATTTTCTTGTTGCTGAAATAGATGTGAGCAGGTTAAACCTTGTAGGATTTGATGAGATTTTGTGATTAAATACAGAGCAGGCACTAAACTAATATTTCCTCTTTCTTCATACACTTGGGCTAGTTGATGCAATGATTTCCAAACAGAAATGTCATCTACCTGATTTCCAAAATCTGCCCCCAGTCTTGACTTTTCCCCATAACCACAATCAGAAGTGGCTGCTCCGAGACAATTCGAAATAGAGATCCAGTCTCCCCTTAGGATTCTTCCAAGCAGAAGATGCAACACTCTTCCACTGCAAGCTGCCAAGATAGAAGGGTCCTCCCAGCAGGATCCCAAAAGAGGGAGCACCACAGAGTCTGGGCAATGGAAGCAAGAGAATGAATCACTGAATCTTCTAAGCGAGGGTTGGTCATAGAAGAATCCCCATCAGAGTATCATTTCTAGACCAGCTAGGCACATGTATGAGGAAGGCTGGTGTCAAGGATGGTTTTATCTAATTCCTTAATCTTTGTGATGTCGTTTTCTGTCTCTGAGTAAGAAGAATAAAATCCGCTTGCTTGCTTCTCCTGAATGTGTTGGGAGAATGGAGTGGGGTGAGTTTTGTTCATCCCCATTGCTTCTAGAGCTCAAGCTGTTCTGTTCTTCAAATATCCCCTGACAATCAATTTATCGAGTGATCCCGATGTTGCTCCAGGGATGAGATGACAATTACAGACCCACCAGGAAGCAAAAAGGTGGCAAGAACAGCAGTTACTATATAGTGGTGAGATGGTGAGGGTTCAGGGATCTGTCAGAATATGAGTGTGAGACTAGAGTGAGAAAGAGTGGTGTGTGTGTGTGTGTGTGTGTGTGTGTGTGTGTGTGTGTGTGTGTGTGCGTGTGTGTGTGATTGTGTTTTCAGCAGTGAAGATATAATGATTTTGATGTTTATATATAATTAAAATATGCTTCTACTCAATGACTAATGTAGTCTCAGAAATGAGAGAAAAGAAAGAGCCGATTTCTTAAAAAGGAGGAAAACTGGAACAAAGGCCTGGAGTGAAGGCCCCCTTCTGTTTCTGCCTCTATTACAGACAAGAAACTCTCTGCTCCTTCGGATGCCACACGTGAAAGGGAACACCTGAGTGGGCAAGGCTGGGATACGTGTTTGTTGGAATGGTGAGTTGAATCTAACTTCCGTCAAGCCCCTCTGAGGAGTGTTCAGCTTCAGAATGGCTTTGTTTCCCCCATATTTAGCTCCTTTGCTGTCTGTAAGTGATGATGGTTGAGAGGGATCAGTGGAAGGGAAAAGGCAGCGTTTGGATGTAAATTATTAATTTACATTGTGACTTGATAGAGTTTGCATTTAGTCCCAGCTTTTGGATACATAGTTTGCTGCCTGTTCTGTGGGACATGAAAGAAGAGTGGAGAAGGGAAGATCTCTTTGTTGTTGTTGTTCTCTTCTCAATGGATATGTTAGCAAACCCCTTTCTCTGTGTCCACCAGAAGTCAAACCTCATACACACACACGCATGTCAACAAATATGTGTAGTATATGACTCATTTAATCTTGAGTACTTTATACTTGCATGTATGTTCATTGTAAAATAATCATCTCATATGAGATCTGAGAAAAAGCAGGAGCTGTGAACCCTCCATGATGCTACTTGGGAAGAGACAATCCTCAGATTCTTTGAATTAAATAAAGCTAAAAGTAAATTAAACATATTAGGCTCCATGTTTTTGAAAGACATTCCAATGAGTAGTCTGTGTTTTAGTTTGCATTTCATCTCCTCTTACTCTGCATAGAGAAAATGAGGTCGTTTATATTTATCTATTTTTTTTTTCTTGAGAGGAACACCACACTCATGAGAGACAGAGAAAGCTACGTGGGGGTACTGTGAGTGTGTGTGTGTGTGTGTTAAAACATTGCATAAAAATGGAATTTTAAATATATGCACATTTTCCTCTTGATTTGACTTTAATAAATAGTATTTTCTAGGAGTTGAAGAAATGTCTAATTTTATAAAAAAAGATTTTGTATAAAATCAGATTGAGATCCCAAGCATACGAATAGCAACTTCCACACATCTTTTTTACATAGCTCTTGAGAATATTCAGGCATTCTACACCAAAATTCTATGTTAAAGGCTTGTCAATAGAATTAAATTCGACCCAGAGCAAGGTGGCAAAAAATATGTCATCCAGTACTTACAAAGCAGCATGGGTGCAAATGGACTGGGTCCAGTTCTGGTGTAAATTATAAACAATTAAAAGTACATGAGTTACGATGCTCAGAGCTGAGCATCCAGGACATTACTTTGCACTAGAGATAACTTTGGGAGCTGACGAAACAATTGTTTCACAGTGTGACATGAAAATAACAGACAATATTTGTGTCTGCAGAGTCAAGTGCAGCAATCTTGTTTGGCTTTATCATGTACAGGATTTTTTTTAGCATGCTGGCAGGAACATGAGTGATGCATAATTGCAGTGGCGAGTAGTTTTTGGAATAGATTAGTAGGTGACGTCATGGATAAAGGACTATTTATCACCATCATTTAACACAAGATGCAACACAATGGCTTGATGGATGCTTTTTATGGTTTTCAGCCAATCATCATAATGGACCTATTGACTAAAGTTTTATGTGTCCTTTACACATCCTTCATCTTTTAGAAAAAAAAAAAAAAAAACAGAAACCATGCTGGGGAAGAATAAGTCATAATTCAGAAGGACCAGCCCTTTCTTTGTAGAGTATTGTTCATTGCTCAAGCCCAGTTCTCCTTTGGAGGCTCTGTCCTCCATCTATGGAAGTCTGACTGTTCAGCCTGTGGGAAGTTAGAGGACGCACCCAGGGTATAACATCCTGGAGTTGCACTGTAGGGTCGGGTGGTAGACAACAAAAGTCATGTGGTCAGGGATGCTTCTTTGGGAGAATGTACCTTTCAGATCTCCTGAATTTCTTAGCTGATCACTTCTGAAACAATAACAAAGGAGGTAAGAAACATCCTTTTAGGGAAAATGAACTACTATCAGTTCAGAACATTTGCTTAAAGATGCAGGGAGAAGGGTTTGTCTCCTTCCAAACCCCCAATACTCTTAGAGGTGACTTTCCTTTTGATGATTGTCATAGACTTTTGGCTGCTACAAAATGTTAGAATGGAGTCTTTCTTTTTCCTTTTTGAAACAATGTCTTCATGTGGACCATGATGGCTTAAAACTCCCTGTATAGGATGACCCTGAACTCCTGATCGTCCTGCCTCCATCTCCCAAGTGCTGGGATTACAGGCACATGTTATCACAACCAGCTTAATTTCATCTTGTAGTCTTAAAATAATTCTCTTGAAAGTAACCAGAGAAGGAAAGATACCAACATTCATCCTTACATAAAAATGGCCAGAGTTAAGTACAGGGATTGAGCATGAGACCATTAATGTTCATTTTCTGTTATAGCAGATAAGAAGCAGAACCTTTTTACTTAAATACAGCAAGCAAACAATGTGTTATAGGATGGAATGATGGCAAACACCGTTACATAAGCAGTTTAGTACATGTTCGCATCAATCGGCTATTCTTACCCTTGTTGACGAAATGAAGTGGAAATATTTCGAAGGAAGAAGCATTTAAGAGGATTGGATGGGGAAATACAACACACCAGCTCATATGTGTGCTTATCTTCTTGTCCCTCAGACCTTGTCCAAGTTAGACCAACATTCTCAGCAACTTCTGTGTTATGGCTTGGGGACAAAAAGAATTACATACGAAACACTTATATTGAGGTTCAGTCCAGGGTCTTGCTCATGGCATTTAACCACAAGGGAAGATTAAATCTTTGTATCCCAGTTTCTTTAAAAATGTATTTTATGTTTGGTCCTGTTTTATCCAATTATTCTTAAAATAAAATAAATTAAAGAATCCAAGGGACTTTCCTATAGTACTTAGTTAACAGAAATTATTATTATTATTATTATTAATTAGTAGTAGTAATAATTGTTATTGTTTTTTAATGTAGGGTCTCACTCTAGCGCAGACTGACCTGGAATTCACTGTGTAATCTCAAAGTGGCCTTGAACTCGGGTGGTATTCCTACCTCTGCCTCCTGAGTGCTGGGAGTAAAGACTTATGCCACCATGCCCAGAAGAAATGATTTTTATGAATAATCTCACTGCTAGATTCCTGTAGGAGGAGGCCTGCCTTTAATGAAGGGACATTTTAGCTCTCATAATGAGTATATATAACAATGTGGACAGAAGATTTGTGCACAGTGTTCTTGCCATTCTTATTCACTCCTATGAGCTTTCTATTGACCACAACCTGGGCAATGAGTGGAGTAAGATCATTTAAATGAAGAGAAAAAAATTTCTCTGAAATAGTAGACAAAGGAATACATTTTCTGTCTATCCATCCACCTAAACTTTGTTGGAATTGTTACTCTCTACAATCCTGTCACCAGTATTATCTGACAGCTCTTTGGAACGAACCCTGAGATCTTCAGTTCAATCCAGCCCCACAGCACCAATTAACAAAAGCATTTCTTCTTGCCTTCTGGATAGTGTGCACAAAATGGTTACCATGTGTTTCTAAAGAGTATATATTTTCATGGTGATTATTTTGTATTCTCAATTTGGAAGGAAAAAGTCCATACTGCAAGTGTAGACATACTTTAAGATATAAAAATATATCACATAATAGGTATTTACCCAATATTTTGATATTCCTGGGAAGGAAAATGAGAAAATGCATGTGGTATCATGATGTTCTAACTGCTGTGAGAAAATCCTGACCCACACAAGGAATTCAAAGAAGCTAGAGTTTTATGTTGGCTCACAGTTTGAAAGCACAGTTCATCATGGTGGAGAAGGAGGCAGCTGTGCACATGTATACACAGTCAAGAGAATGCTACTGATCAGCATGCTTTCTTCTTCAGTCCAGTACTCCAGTGCATAGGATGATACTTCCCACACTTAGCTGTGAGTCCTCTCACTTCAATGAACTCACCTGGAAACTCCCTCACAGACATGCACACAGATTTGCCTCCCAGTTGAATGTAGAGCCAATAAATTTGACAATTGCGACCACCGTCACTTGTGCTAGTGGGTCCTTGATGATTTAGAAGATTGTGATCTTTTAAAAATAAATTTAAGATTTTTTTACCCCATAGAAATTCCAGAAGCTTAGTGGAGTGAAACTTGTAATGCAGGCTCCTGTGAGGAAAGTCAAATCTTTGATGGAAGACACACATTCATGGGAGATGGAGGCACAAGGCCAAGAGAATGTTTTAGAAAATAAGAGAAACAGGTTTGTATATGTATTATGCTAAAAGGAAAAAAAGAAATAAAAGAGGTTGGGCACTGCAGTGTAGTTGGGAGCCTGAGGCATCAATATGGTGTTTGAAATTTAGGGCTAGAAAAAAGGAAGGGAGGAAAGGAAGGAGGAAAAAAGGAGAGGGGGAGAGGGAAAAACAAATGAAAGGAGGGAGAAAGGAAAGAAGGAAGGAAAGAAGGGAGGGAAGGAGGGAGGGGAGAAGGAAGGAAGTAAGGAAAGAAGGGAGGGAAGGAGGGAGGGGAGAAGGAAAGAAGGAAGGAAAGAAGGAAGGAAAGAAAAGAGGGAGGCAGGGAGGGAGGGAGGAAGGAAGAAAGGAAGGAAGGAAGGGATGAAGGAAGGGAAGAAGAAAGGAAGGATGGAAGGAAGGGAGGGAGGGAGGAAAGGAGGGAAGAAGGAAGGAAGGAAGAACAGGAGGGAGGAAGATGGGTGCTACATTTAAAGGACAGTTAACACTATGAGATGAGCAAGTCACCTGTACTGGTGGCAGGACCATGCAATGTGGCTCTCACCCTACTGAATGAAGCATGTGAAATGTTCACACCTTACCCTACTTTCCTGCCCAAGTCTTGTGTCAGACACATGCCATTGGGATGAATCTCCACTCCAGGGAGTTTTGGGAGGAAAGTACTTATTGAAGTAACAGATCCAGGGGGAGTTTCAGAATGGTGAGAGAGGCTGGCCCCCTTTCACCTCTCCAAGCAGAGAGAAAAACCCATCCAGCACCTTCAGCCAGCAACTCAAGCAAACACAAGCTAACTACCAAACAGCAGGAGCTTCAGACTTGAGCTCTGACTTCTCTTTGTATATGCATCACTGGAATTTTACATTTACCTCAGAAAAACCTTAGGGCTTGAAGGCCAGGCTAAGGTGACACCTCCTTCAGGTAGGAAGCTGGAGAAAAACTTTTACACCTTTCAATCTATTGGGGGACATGCAATTAAAGTACCACATCTTGATAAACTAAGCCATGATCATTTTCTCAACCTGGCTTTAGTCAACGTGGATTCAGCCACATATTTTAATGAACAGAAGTGATAAAATGTAGATAAAATCATAGACACAAACATCTGAAATCATTTCATCATATGACATTGAGGGCTTCTTATTAAAGCAAAATGTGCCCTTAGGCAATTGACTATATTTATATATCTGACACTAGTCTTATTTCTTTCCACATTTTAAATGATGACTTTGGTAGCAATGTAAATGCCTTACATTTCTGATTAATAAATAATAATAAAAAAGTAAAGAACTCATATCTTTGCTTCACTACCAAAGATCTCTCAGAAGGTTACACCCATGGGTCAAATGTAATGATGAGAAACCCCAAATAGACTTCCTCTGACTCAATACCTAAGAAAAATGACAGTGTTTGGCAGTATCACAGTTTGAAAACACCTCAAAGGTCCATTGGTTTTGTTAAATGTTGTGGTGTAACTACTGGGAAACCTATGTGATACATGGACATTTCAGTCATGCCAGTAGTCTCAGTCAGCCACAAGACCCTGGGATGAATCTCCCACCCAGGCACAGTTTTGGGAGGAGAGTATTTATTAAAGTAACAGATCCGGGGGAAGTTTAGTAATGTAGAAAAAGGCTGGACAAGATAAGCAGTTACCTTGAAGAACAAATTCCTTCCTTTCAGTTATTTCTTTTTAAAAGAGTTTGTACAGTTCATCACTCATTCCTTCCTGGGTGGAAACACCTCAACACCTCAGGCTTTACATTGTTTCAATGTAACGCAGTTGGGTCATAATAAAAAAAAAAAAAAAAAAAAAAAAAACCAGTCTCTGTGCCAGTAAATTAAACTTGCTTTGAGTTTTTTTTTTTCAACTTTAAATCTTAAATTCTCAGTTCCATATCCATAGCCAAGTAAAACAGTCCATTATTTAAATTCAACCTTGGCCAAAATCTCTGGGCATGGGCGCATCCACCCCTTGGCCCAGGTATGGAGTTCTATTAAAGTTTTCTGAAGTCTCTCCTTCCCCTTATAAAGTTCACAAGCCAAGCCTCCAAATACATTTCTCTCTGCACTAAGCATTTCCAAATTATCACCAGAATAGTCTAAAAAACATGGCTTACCGCTCTGGAAGGCATCTTCAGTTGCAAGTACCAAGTCCATGTCCATTCCTCCAGCACACAAGTTCCAGAAGACCAAAATCCACATGTTCAGATTCATCTCAGCTATATCACCCCACTTCTGGTACCAAATATATGGCAGTCAGCCACATGCTAATGGGATGGATCTCCAAACCAGGCACCATTTTGGGAGGAAAGTATTTATTAAAGTAACAGATCCAGGGGAAGTTTAGTAATGAAGATAAAGGCTGGCCCCTTTTCACAGATCCAAGCAGAGAGAAAATCCCATCCAGCACCTCCAGCCAGCACACTCCCATTCAAACTACCACACCATTGTCAACCACAGTCTACCTTTCAATGGCTTCACTGGCCAATCAGGGACTTATGTCCTGTTCCATATATTGCATCTCAGCAGTGGCTCCTGGTACCATGTGAACTTCATGACCCACCCCATGCATGTATTTTTCATGCTTCCAAAAGCAATACCAGTTATAGAGGACATAGTCATGTTGTTAATTCAGGGATAAAATAAATCATGACCTTGAAGAGTAGGTTTCTTCCTTTCAACTGTCTCCTTTCAAAAGAGTTTTTACAGTCTTTCATTTAGTCCTTCCTGGGTGGAAACACCTCAGGCATCTCTCCATTGTTTCAATGTAAAGCATTTGGGCCATCTTTCATCTTGCATATTTCTCTTTAATAATAGCACCTTTAGTAATCTAAAACCAGTCTCTGTTAAACTGGCTTTGAGTTTTTTTCAACTTTAAATCTTAAATTCTTAGTTCCATATCCATAGCTAAGCACAGCAGTCCATTTTTACAATTCAACTTTTGGTCAAACTCTCTGGGCATGGGCAGTAGGACGCATCCACCCCTTGGTCCAGGTACAGAGTTCTATTAAAGTTTTCTGCATTCTCTTCTTCTACTTAAGAAGTTCACAAGCCAAGCCTCCAAATGTAATTTTCTCTGCACTGTACATTTCCAAATTATCACCAGAATAGCCCATTCTGGAAGGCATTTTCAACTTGCAAGTACCCAATCCTTGTCCTTTCCTCCAGCACATAAGTACCAGAAGACTAAAATCCACACTGTAAGATTCATCTCAGCAAAATCACCCCACTTCTGGTTCCAAATCTGTTGTAGTCAGCCACATGCCACTAGGATGAATTCCCAAACCAGGCACGGTTTTGGGAGGAAAATATTTATTGAAGTAACAGATCCAAGATACGTTTCAAAATAGTTATAGAGGCTGGCCCCCTTTCACAGATCCAAGCAGAGAGAGAAACCCATCACCAGCACCTCAAGCAAGCACACTCCAACTAACAAACAATAGGAACTCCAGACTTGAGCTCCAACTGCTCTTTGCGTATGAATAGCTGGAATTTCACATCCACCAGAGTAATACCTTAGGATTGGAGCCTATTAGGCCAGGCTAAGGTGACACCTCCTCCAGCCAGAAGACTAGAGACAAATCACAAGCTTTACTAAACTGTTGAATCTATTGGGGGACATACCAATACAGTACCACACCAGTCTTTCTGGGATGACAGCCACACTCCATCTGTCATTTTAGAACCTGCATTTTCAGAAGATATTGATGAACTGAATTACTGTGTGAAACTACAGAAGGCAGAACTTGGATCAATCCTTGTCACATAAAGAGTGGGTGCTGAAGCAAGGAGGGTGTTGGGTTTTTTACACTACCAGGAAGGCTCCCCTAAAACTGGATGGGCTGGGCTATTGGAACATTTCTGCCTATCTCCTTAGGGATTTTGAAAGGACTAATACATTGCATGAACAACCTCTGATGTTCTCTCAAATCTAAGAGTCTAAAAAGGCAACAAAATGAGTGAACCATAGAGGAGAAATCTGATAATAAAAATAAAATGAATGGAGACCAGCTGGAATACCTGCAGTCAAAAATCTCTGATTCTCTGCCAAGTGTTTCATGGTATGTTCCTATACATTTTGTTTCAAAGCAGTCTAAAAATAGAATGGCCCTCAGATGGTAATTAGCCTCTGAACTTACATTTAATCTGTAGTTTGAATGAGTTTCTTCACTCTCTATGGGGACTTGTATATGGATACCAGGAGATAGCCTTTGTGTTCTGAATCCTCAGGTAGGCTTTAAAAATGACCCCAAATCCCCACTTTCTTTGACACTTACTGAGCCCTTGTTATTTGACATCCATTGTTTAGGCACAGAGAATTAAATCCCTGACCACAAAGACAGTCTTGTAGCTGGCAGCTGCAGGCAAGCTCTTTGCATATTGGACCAAAGATCTATTTTTGAGTCAAGATAATCTTCATTAATATAGGCTTTTTTCCCCCAAATCTAAATAATGTTGTTTGTTTTATTCCTAAAAGAGATAAGACTTCTGTATTGACTAGATTTCAATCCAGGGTCATATTTGAAGACTTCTGCATTACAGGGTCTCCACTGAGGTGTTTTCAAAATGTGACAGTGAATGCTTATTAACAATAATTAATATTTGAAATATGCTTACACTAATCTGGATAAAGGCTATGCAGAGATTTTTGGTACTATTTGTGCAAATGTTTTAAAATGTCTAAAATAATCATACACAAAAAAGGTTTCTTGAAAACTTCCTTCAATAACTTTTATCAAAATAGCTCAGAGCAAGATAAATTGCTATTTCTATAATCTTTAGATGCCTACAGGAGAAAAAGGAACAGACCTATGTTGTGCATAAGTCATAAGTTTGTTCTAAGCTACTCCTGGCTGATATTGCTGAAATTAGCCATATCAGATCACGGGAAAAATAGTGGTTGCAGAAAGGCCGTTTGTCCACAGGAACTTTGATAGTCTGTCAAACAACCTGCTGTAGAGCGAATTCTCTACTTTTTTCTGTAGAAAGTAGCCTAAAAGATGACTTCAAGCTGAGTAGGATTTAATTTTCAATGCTAACCTTTAATTAATTTGTAACTTTTTTGGCACTCAGTTAGCTGGAATGGCTGTAATTATGTTGTTTTCTGAATGGTGAATTCATTCAGGGCATACTCTCCAGACTGTTTATACAGCTGGAAAACAGCAATGGTAATAGATGAAGGGGAAGAAGTTAATAAAAAACTTACTTTAAAAATCCAGCTCTCTCTCTCTCTCTCAATCTTTCTCACTCTCTCTCAATCTCTCTCTCTCTCCTCTCTCTGTCTCTTACGTGTGTGTGTGTGTGTGTGTGTGTGTGTGTGTGTGTGTGTGTGTGTGTTTCCTGATCTATTATTGGGTAGCTTAAACTAAATTTTTCATGGTTGCCATTTTAAATGAGCTTGTAATGAAATCACTGGAAGTTTTAATATTTTAAATGCTGTCATGAATTTGAACGCATACTTGACATTGCAAAGGAGGCTGCTTAATGCCTTCTTAATCCTTTGCTCACTATTTGCTGAAGAAAGCCATGTTGGTTTTCCATTAAGGGAAACCAAGCTTGTCACCCACATATTTCTCTTTTGCCAGAACTGTTCTTAGTGCTTTCTGGAATGGTTGCTATGATCAATTCAAACCCAGGAGGCTGTATGGGTGGATGTGGTACTGTGCATTGCTCACATATTGATTTCAGCCTATCACTCACAAAAGTTGGCTACCAGGCAAATGGGGGTCTAGATTTGGCAAGGCACACTATTGAACTTAATCTTCTGTATCTCACCATTTACCATCATCAAAGCTTAAAGTATGGTTTGTAACTCTGCCTTGAACTGGAAGTGACTTGGAAGTTCTGTCCCTGAAAGTGAAATGCAGATTGCTGAGTGCCAGAGTCTGACATTTTAACTTTAAAAAGTTTAGGGTGGCCCGAAGTATTACATTTTCCTTAGTTTCCTGGGGATGCTGAGGTCACTGGTCGGGGACCACACCTAGAGACCCTGT
>PVHP010003879.1:0-75251 GCA_004024765.1 Zapus hudsonius | reverse complement strand
TCCTTTGTGATCTTAACATCAGCAATCAGTGTCCAAGGGGGGTTTAAAAAATATTTAATTTATTTGAGAGAAAGAGGGAGAGGGAGGGAGGGAGGGAGGGAGGGGGAGAGAGAGAGAGAGAGAGAAAGAAAGAAAGAAAGAAAGAAAGAAAGAAAGAAAGAAAGAAAGAAAGAAAGAAAGAAAGAAAGAAAGAAAGAAAGAGAAAGAAAGAGAAAGAAAAACAAATAACTGGGCTGGAAAGATAGCTTAGTGGTTAAGACACTTGCCTACAAAGCCTGGCATCCCGGGATCAATTTCCCAGTACTTATGTAAATCCAGATGCACAAAGTGTCTGGAATTCACTGGCAGCAGCAAGAGGCCCTGGTGTACCCATTCTCTCTCTCTCTCTCTCTCTCTCTCTCTCTCTCTCTCTCTCTCTCTCTCTCTCTCTCTCTCTCTCTCTCTCTCTCTCTCACACACACACACACACACACACACACCTCTCTTCTCTCTCCCTCTCTCTCTCCTCGCTTGTAAGTAAATTAAACTTTAAAAACACTACAAAAAGCATTTCTCATGCCAGCTGGAACAAAGAAATTCTATTTTCCCCGATAATAGAAAAACAAATATCCATCCCTCAAGAAAACTTGTTTATTTTATGTAAAAACTGGATATAATTATGAAACTATAATTTGCCTGCTGTGTTCTTGCTAATAAGGACTTCATTTTTCCCCTCACTAATGCACTCCAGCTGGAGACGACTTCATGACCGCCTGCTGTATTTGCTTTGCCAGTTTCCATATATGCACATCCTAAAAACGTGAGGTTGGCCTAGCTGATGTGTTTTCTCTCATAGTATCATGAAGTGCCTGATATCCTTATAACGACATACTAACTTATTCCTTAACACGAAGAATTCAATATTCATAAAGAGCTTTTTGTTTGCAACCTCTGAAGTTTAATGCCTTATAAACTATAGTACATTGGCTCTTTACTCAAGTAAGCAAATGACAGAATGGCATTGGCAAATGTTATACTCTCCAAGTGTTTGCTCTTTTATGTGAGGCTATGTTACCTGAACTGTCTGAAGAAAGCATAAACAAACATCTGTTCATTCTAGATAGGGCACCCCCAGTCTTACAGGTGAACCAATGAGGTTCCTAACAAGAATGAAGGTGACAAAAGTCACCTGCCTCATCACTTCCAGGCAGCTGATCTGTAGGAGTGACCCCCTCACCCCAACATTGTTACTGATTACCAGAGCCTTGTGGAAGGGTCTCCTAAAACACCCAAAATGACTTTCTTGTGAGTTTTTATAACTTTTAAGTTCTATGTGTCTCCAGGAGGTAATGGTACATTCCAGAGCGAATAGCTACACAATAGGCTATTTTCATATAGGTTTTAGTTTTTCTACCCTCGAGACAACCTAAACCAATGAGTGTTTTAAGTGAGGAAAGAAACAACATCCATTTAGATTTTACAGGTGACCCCCCCCAAAAAAAAACCACGAGAAGATGTTAAAAGTCCTTTCCTTACAGATAAATGGGAAGATCAGTAATGGCTTTCTGAAACAGATTGGTGGCATCTCCCTGGAATTCCTACAATTAGGAGGCCAAAGCTGGTGGTCCTGAGTTCAGGGCCATTCTTGTTTATATATGAGTTTAAGGAGGAAACTCTTTTGTTTATATTCTTGTTTATTTATAAGCTGGAGAGTTTAAGGAGGATTTGCCCATGCCTCACACTTCAAACACCATCTGGCTTTAGAGTGAAGAGTGAACCAGAGGGCAATGAGTCCTACGCAAGGTGTTACATCATGTACAATTCAAAATTCATTTAAAACTCCTAACTTCCTTGAAATCTGTCCCTTCATCAGCCACTTCTGGCTTGGGTCCTGGGTGCAATTTACCTCAGTAGAAATAGACAAAACTATAAATTCTTCTTCATATGGTAATAAGCTTCAGGCCCATGTGGCTTTGGCAAGGGTTTATACTGTCCAAGTGTATGGTTTGCATATCCTCCAAAGGTATCTGCTCCCTATAGAATGCAGTCCATTCTCTTAGACTGCTCGATCCAGCTCCCCAATGGTGAGAAAGAGGATGTAGATATGGTCTGCCATAGGCTACTCCAGCAACTACACCAACAACTGTGGACATTTCTCACCGAGGCACCATATCAGAGTTCAATCCTTCCATGTTCGAAAAGAATGACAGGCAGAAGTATTCTTCAACATTTTTTTGTGAACAAAGCTATCATCGGCACCTCTGTTTTTAATTAGGTTCATAGATAATTAATTATTAACAATTTGAAAATTATTTTATGATCCCCTGGGGTCCTTGTATCTATCTATATGGGGTACATTGAGGGATCCCCTATTCCGTCCACTTTCCTTGTTAGAACTCTCACTGTACAGCCTAAGTATTCAATCCTTGTGAGTTTATCTTGAGTGGGATATCACACTACATTGGATGTACCCCAGGAGACTAAGGAAAATACTTGACAGAGAGCCCACAGTGCCTTCTGAAAACATCATTTAAGCTGCTTCTTCACCCACCATTGTCCCCTGAGCACCTGTGCTCTCTAAGAGGAACTAAAGCTTCTAGTCTCTTCTCTGCTCTTCCCAACACCAAGAGAACAAGCTAAGCCATAAGGGCACAGAGCTGTGGGTAAATGTGAAGCCAGATTACACTGGGCTCTAAATGAGACTGCTCCACTCCTTAGGAGGTGGTCCAAGGTTAATTTGCCTAAGTTCCATGAGGGTGTTTTGTTTTCATTTTCTTTTATAGAGTAGGAAAAATAATAATACCTAGTGGAAAAAAACATTATCTAGAATTTAATGAAATCAAACAGGAAGAAATCAGCATGGTGCCTGCAAAAGCTCATTACTAAAATATGTACATGATTAATATAATGAGTCCTCTCTTTCTATTGTCAAAGACATATAGAAAGATACAAGGAGCCATGGGATCATAAAATAATTTTAAAACTCTTCATAATTAGTTATCTATTAATGTAATTAACAATAGAGCTGCTGCTAATAGCTTTGTTCGAGAAAATGTTGAAGACTAGTTCTACCTGTCATTCTTTTGGAGAGATCATTTAAAGTGATACTTTTGTCTCCTGAATACATTAAAGATCCGACTGAGTATCATAAAAATCACAGGACACTGTCCCATGTCTTTATTTACATGAATGCAACAATTATTTATATCAAACAAAGAAATGTGCATTTTATTTAAAATTGGCATTATCACTTCATCACACATAAAAGAAAAATATTTTCTATTGCAAACACATCAAATAACACAATGAATAATAAAGAGATAATGGAAATTAGTAGGTGAACTGTCAGACTAGAAAAATGTGTTTATCAATTTGGAGAAGATAATTACTTCTTATGTTTATTTTTTTTTAATTTCAAATAAGATAGAACTATCAGCCATCCTATGGCTGCCTATGACCTATGATGCCTATTGTTGGTGACACTGTAAAGCCATCTTCATGGACAGCCTTGCCCTCAACATTTCAGCTCTGTACTCTGGTCCTGCATGTTGGTGGCCCCGAATCCCTAAAACGTGATGATGCACCCTTTCTAGTATTTTCCCAGGAACTGCCAACTCCTGACCTATATATTACAATGACAGGTTGCCCCTTATTCCACTGAGATATGGAGTAAACTATTACATGAATGCTGTGTGAGCCCTGCCTGGCCAGATATCGTATATAAAGAAAAATTATGAGCTTTGGATTTCAAACTTGAATCACATGACACACAGGAATACGGAAGCCAACGCTTTCCTCTGACATAAATGGCTGATTTATCTTCTCTCTCCGACAGCTGCCCAACTCAGTTCCTTTTAGTTTTTCTACATAGATTTAGCTTTTCCTAGATGAATGATCTTTGTCAATGTGTAATTTAGTTTTCTCAGCAGATGTCACAGAAGCCTAGCATGACATGAGTACTTTCTAGGTACGAGTTACATTTGTGACATAGTACATAAAAGCCAATGTTCCCAAGATAAGGAAATGACTGCCGTATTTTTGAATAGCTATTAGCATATAGTTCTCAGTATTTAGTAATGAATAGAATTCATTTCAGGTTATTTCAAAGGGAACCCACACGTATCAGCTGGAGAATATTTTAGTTCTATCTTCTAAACTATATTCCCATATTTTTCTCAACATGCCTTCAGAATGGCATTACACAGTGCCCATGGGTTAACTGAGCTGCAACCAAAACTCTATGTGAGCTGCCTCTTCACTTCATCATTGACCACACACACACACACACACACACACACACACACACACACACACCATATATACATATGTGATACATATGACCTAGATGCCTAGACAGCTAAAAGCCCAGGCTCCTGGAATGATATGAAAGCTCTTTTGACAATATGTCCTCTCCAGGTTTGCTACATCCCCTCTCACCCACAACACATGAGTATCTCAGTGTTCAAGGATCGAGGTGTCCCTTCCATGTGGTCTCCCATCCAAGTACTAACCAGGCCCGACCTTGCTTAGCTTCCAAGATCAGACGAGATCGGGTGCATTCAGGGTGGTATGGCCGTAGACTCCATGTGGAATGTCATTGACCATTCATCTTCCCTTTTTACCAGAAAACCCATACACATCAATGAGAAGGGCATAAAACCAACACCTGGGAAAAGATTTCTCCTAAATTTCTGAGTAGAGTCAATGAATTCCCCCTCTTCATTTCCAAAGAACTTTTCCAAACTTCTGCTTCTATTAGAAATTATGTTGAAAAATATTGACTAATGAACCTGTCTTCTTTCATGTAAGTCAAATTCACTGAGGAAAAAAAAATGAAACTTTCAGGGCTGGAGAAATGGCTCAGCAATAAAGGCTCTTGCCTGCAAAGTCGAACAACCCAGGTTTGATCCCCCAGTACCCATGTAAAGCCAGCTGCACCAAGTGGTGTATGCATCTGGAGTTTGTTTGCAGTGGCTAGAGGTGAGCCTATTCTCTCTCTCTCTCTCTCAACCTCTCTCTCTCTCTCTTTCTCTCTCTCTCCCTCTCCCTCTCTCTCTCCCTTTCTCTCTCTGTAAATAAAAATAATTAAAAAATTCTTTTTCTTTCTTATTTTTTAACTATTTTTGAGGCAGGATATCATTCTAGTCCAGGCTAACCTAAAAATCACTCTGTAGCACAGGTTGGTCTCAAACTTAGCAATCTTCCCAAGTATTGGGATAATATGTGATTTCTCTATGAATTCTTTTAAAGCTGTGTTTGGCAAATGGTACTATATTATTTATTGACCAGGTACCTTTAAGGTATAACAAACAAATGATGGTAATTATTCATTTGATTGACATAATGGTAAAACTTTAAATGAGAGCTATAAAGCACACAGAAAGTCTATGGAAAAGAAAAGGGACCTAGGATTCCTCCAATTTTCTGAGAACATAACATGTAGACTATAATAAAATAAAAGGGTAAAATTCACTGAGCACACACCATGTGTAATGTCTTATAATCATAAAAGATGAAAGTATAGTCTCTCTAAATTTACAGAATGTAGAGACTACTGAAAATACATTAAATATAATAAGAATATCTTAAAGTGAGTTTTGTTTTCTGTTTTTATTTTGTATACAGGCTAAAAAAGAATGTACTGTTTTTGTTTCATTTTTTATTTGGTTTTACTTCCTTCACACCAGATTTCACTTGTAGCCCCAACTGGCCTGGAACTCACTGTGTAGCCTAGGTTGTCTTTGAATTTGTGATGCTCCTGCCTCAGATCACGGAGCACTGGGATTACTATCCTGTATCAACACACCTGGCTAAAAAACAATCTTTTCCGAAATGGCATGAACAATTTAAAACTTTGCATGCACCATGATCGGTCTTCCTGGCTTTACATTCATTATTCCGCAGCACATCCTGGACTGCTTGTAAAAATTTGTGAAGTTTCCTTCTCTTACCTTCACAAATTCTATGGTATTAGACATGCTCAGAGAAAATGTCTACAAATAAGGTAGGTTGAGGAAGATGAGCTAAGTAAATCTCTAAAGTTGTATCTATATGGATACAATAATTCAATATCTAAATCAAAATGTAAGGCCTGGGCTGTGGAGATTGCTCAGTGGTTAAGGCACTTACCTGCAAAGACTATTGATCTGGGTTTGATTCCCCTACACCCAACAAAACTGGCTGTGCCACACCTAAAGCTGAATGCATTAATTGGCACTGGTGTCCAGAGTTTGCAGAGGCTAGAGGCCCTGGTGTGCCCCCAATCTCTCTGTCTCTCTCTCTCTCTCTCGCTTGCTCTCTCTCTCTCTCTTGCTGTCTCTTGCTCTCACTCTCTTGCTCTCTCTCTGCTTGCACATAAATAAATAAAAATATTAAAATGTTTAAAATAAAATGAAATTAGTGAGTCCGAAGAAAAAGAGGTATATCAGGTAGGTGTACAATTAGACTGTTCTGAATATCAATGTTTCTGCTAGAATTTCTGAAAGACCAAACATAAAGAGAAGAACATTGCACTACGTCCTTTTTGCCTGACGAAAAGAGACAAAAGCTTTCTTCCCTGGTTCAACCAATTACATTCTCAGAAAAAGGCATTCTCAAGGAAATTTTAAAAATCTCTCTCTTGTGAAGAGACAGTTTGTTCCTAAGAGATCAGATCTCACTGCAGTTCTGTAAGGCCCAAAGCAAGCAAGAAAGGGGGATTTCTTAAATTGATTCTGTGCAATAGCCAGCTCACTCAAGTCCTCGTCTTCTTGTTCCACAGGCAAAATGTAAACTGTTTAGCAGAATTGGATAGGCATTGGTATTGGTACAGTATTCCACAAGAATCCTGATGCGGTAAGATGCTGTACTTGCTAAGATTGTGGAGACCTTCCTGGGTCCAGAGGGACACCTGTGATTTGAGCAGGGCCTCTCAGGGGGCTGAAACAGCGATTAGTTATGAACTAATAGCATAGAAGTATTGATTTACCTTTTGAAAATATTTTTTATTTATTTGCAAACAGAGAGAGAGAGATAGAAGAGAGACAGAGAGAATGGACTCACCAGGGCCTCCAGCTACTGCAAAGGAACTCCAGATGCATGTTCTATTTTGTGCATCTGGCTTTATGTGGTTACTTGGGAATTGAACCCAGGTCATTAGGCTTTGCAGGCAAGTGCCTTAACCACTGAGCAATCTCTCCCACTTGATTTCTATATTTTGACAATTGGCTTGGCTATGTATAATCCAGACTGGGGTGTGGAACGATACTTTGAGCAGAAGGAAAATAAATCATGGACATAAAAATCTACGCACACACACACCACCACCACCACCACCACCCCACCACCAATATTCTGTCCCAGTGGCAACATGATGGTTGACTGAGGTATTTTGGAAGTTCTCCCAACCTCAAACCCCCCCCCCCACCATCCAGCTCTAGTTGCCAAGCTCCACACACACTAATGCTTTTTCGTAAGTTTCTCTAACTTCCTTTTCAGAGTGTGTTAGTGAGCAGTTCACCTGGAGGTGATAGTGTCACAGGTTAAGAATATATGTCTTTTCCATTTTTGTCTTAAGGGGTCATAGGAGTCAAGCTCAGCACTTCTACATTGCCCGAGTCATTTAGGAAACACGAAGCAATCAGCCTTCCAGAGACGCTCCTTTCCCATCTAAATCTATAAAGTCCAGCCACGTGGAATGTTAAGTGACTTGGTTGGTTCATTTGCTAAACAATTAGACAGATACCATGATTTGATTTAATCTGTCACTTTACATTAACTTCATGAGATGGCATTGGATGCCATTGATAGCAGCTTTAAAAAGTGGAAAGCCTGCAAATATAGCTGATTTCTTCTTATACCAACCTAGTTCTACCTCAGTGCATGACATTGAACTTACCCTCCTGTCGTGTTATATTAGATCATTTATGTAAACCAAAATTCCTCATTCCTAGTTGCTGCTTAGCACTCTACATGAGAATAAAATTTAGAGATGAGGGGGCTGGAGAGATGGCTCAGTGATTAAAGCTCTTGCCTGCAAAGCCTAACCACCTGGGTTTGATTTCCCAGCACCCTCCTAAAGCCAGATGTGCAAAGTGGTGGACACCTCTAGTGTTCTTCGTTTGCAGTGGTGGAAGGCCCTGGCATGCCCAGTCTTTCTGTCTTTCTTCTATCCTCTCTCTGCTTTCAAAAGAATAAATAATCCAGAATTGTGCATATTTGTTAACCTACAATGATTTCACTCTCCGATGGAGACTGTGTTTGTATTTTTCAGGATGCAGCGAGAGAGCTGGGGCCCATCTAACCCTACCAACCGACCGACCGTAGGCTGATAGCTGAGATCATGGCAAGAGAGAAGCCACCACAGTCATATTGTGGAAGATCCAAATGGAACCCCGCAGAGAATGATGAGATGAACAAGGGACCCACACCGACAGCCATTCAATCAACACAGGATAAGCCAGGGTGACAGAAACCAACAATTTTTTTAAAAAAATATTTTATTTATTCATTTTCAAGCAGAGAGAGAAAGAGAGAGAGAGAGAGAGAATGCACCAGGGCCACCACCTTGTGGTTCTGGCTTATGTGGGTCCTGGGGAATTGAACCCAGGAACTTAGGCACTGGAGGCAAGTGCCTTAACCTCTGAGCGATCTCTCCAGTCCAGAAACCAACAATTTTTGACACAAAGACCCCTAAGCTCACAACATTAAAGCAGCCTTAATACTCATCCACCACGACTCAGGGAACTGAGAGGAAGAGGGGGCGGAAAGATTGTGAGAGCCGTGGGGGGGGGAGACTATCCAGAGGCATGGCACCCCTCAGTAACAACATACTAGGGCCAGGAGAACCTGGCTGAATACTAGGCTATCCATGGTCCCCTGTCACAAGGACTGATCCAGACGACCCATGGAGGAGGATATCCAGCTGATTGGGAATGGGGGAGGAGGGGCATCGAGGAATTGGGGATAACAACTCACTGTTTGCTCACTAAATAATGTAACTCATTATGGACAATAAAAAAGAATAAATAATTCTTTAAAAATTTCTTTTTTGATTTCTTGGCCAATTTGAAAGCTGCTGACTACCCTCCCAAGGTTATGGCGCCTCTATTGCCCAAGTGATCACTTCTTGGCTCTCTGATCTTTCCCAGGAGGCAGTGTGCTCCTTTTCATGGCAACAGTCTGCATTGTATATCAGTGGTCTCTGCTTTCTCCAAATATTATTGACCAATTTCCCCTGGCCGCTTACGTAGCACCTTCTAGCATTGCATATGCTAGCATCTGGGGGCTGGTTGCTATCTTTTCTGGATCTTGCAGGGTCTCTTGGTGTTGTGTGCTGACTTTCAGTGGTTTCTTCAGCAACAGGATCTTACCTTTGGCCTGGGCTGGGTATTCAAGAGCTTTGACAGAATTCTGTCTTGTTTTAGGGACCTTGTGGGTCTCTTTGATCAACAGCTCAGTGTGGGAAGGAACCAATGATTGGGCCAAGGAGTTCCAGGTATGATCCATTTTTTCATGGGGTTAGGCTTCCTCCAATTCCATTCACTGCCCATTTTAGCAGGTGATACCCCTTTCTTCCTCAAGAGCTTACTGTATGGAAATAAGGATTTTATGATTACCATTCATTATTGGTTAAGCTTATTGTATAAGTCGCCCCCTCCCCCACATTCCTTCAACCGCTTTTACAGTCTCTCATTTCACCTGTCAGGTTTGCTTAGAGTTTTAAGCTTAACCTGGTTAGGAACTCACATGAGGGAGAATATGCAGCTTTTTTTGAGTTTCTGTTCTTGTGTGAGTTTGCTAAGTAAGATCTGCTCCAGATCTGTCCACTTTTCTTAAAATTTCATTATGGTGTTTTTTTCTTTCCACTGAGTAAAATTCCATCGTGTAAATGTACCACAGCTTCGTTATCCATTCATCCAAGGATGAGCACTTGGGCTGATTACAATTCTTGGCTATTGTGAATTGAGCTGCAATAAACCTGGTTGAGCAAATGTCTCTGTGCTGGGGGTGTGACATCTCAAGGGTAGATGCCTAGTATTGGGATAGATGGATCCATTGGTAGCACTATGTCCAATCTGTTCAGGAGCCTCCACACTGCTTTCCACAGCTTTCAAGTTGGCCAAGATATCCACTCAGTGTCAAGGAGCCCTTAACTGGAATTGGGACTCAGGGCAAAATCCTATGGGAACCAAACACTTGGGCCTCAAGGAGAAACTCCCATTACTAGAGAACTACAGAGAGGCTAATCCCAATAGAATCTCGCCAAATTAGAAATATGTGTCGCATTTAACCCATATTGATCTCACTCTCCAATGGAGATTCTGTTTGCATTTTTCAGAAGGCAGTGAGAGGGCCAAGGTCATTCCAACTCCACAAATGAGCTACAGGCGGAGGGCTGATATCCTGGCAAGAGACGAACCACCCCAGGCTTATCGTGTAGACCCCAAATGAAACCCTTGAGAGAGTGATGGGATAGCAAGAGATCTATCAGCACAGCTAATCAGTCAACCCAGGATAAATCAGCATGACAGACACCAAGATCTCCAACACAACCTAAGGCAGAAGTACAGAGACCCCCTAAGACCTCAGCAATAAAGCAGTCTTAAAACTCACCCACCATGACTCAGGGAACTAAGGGTAAGAGGGGGTAGAAAGAGTGTAAGAGTCATGGTGAGGGAGAATATCCAGATACATCGCCCCCCTCAGCAACAACATACAAGTGTAGGGGGGAGGCTGGCTGCATCTTGTGCTATCCATAACCTCCTACCCCATGGAGTGATCCAGTATGCCCACCGAGAAGGATACCCAGTGGATTGGGGACAGGGAGGAGGAAATCTGGGGTACCAACTTAATATTTACTAATACAATGTATCCAATTTTGAACAATAAAAATGCAAATTAACAATATAATGTGATAAATCAAAAAATAAAACATCTATCTATGAAAAAATTGGAGATGACAGTAACTCACAAGAGAAATGCATTTGTAACATCTGAGTCTGCATGAGGATAGCAATACTGAAACACACACACAAACACACAGACACACACACACACAGACACACACACACACGCACACACACACATACACAGACACTGTCCCTGTGGTATACTCAGCAAGCAGAAGATTTAAAAGAGATTGGATCAATGGGGCTTCCATAGACTCTAAGGAGTTACTGCCCAGGTTGTTTTCATTGGACCTGAGGCTGACAACAGGCACACTGGGGCAGGGGACATGGTTAAAAGCACTTGCTGCTTAAGTACGAGGCCCTCTCAGGCTGGAGGCCACCAAGTTCTCCTCCCCAGAACCCATGCAGAAAAGCTTGGCATGACGAGACACATCTTTACCCAGTACATGGGGAGCTGGAGAAGCAGCGAGACTCACAGAATGAAGCAGCTCTGGGAGAAATCCCATCTCAAGGAAAGAAATATGCAGATAAAAAATCAGAGGACACTTGAAATTCTCCTTTGGCCTCTGCATGTGTATGCATGTGGCGTTGAAAGGCATCTCACATCACTGAAGCGTCAATTTTATCTGCATGACAGGTAGAGATGAGAACCAGCTGCCAGGATTATAAGAAATTAATGATGTAATGCATATAAGACATCATCCTTAGAGCTAATCATAAAGTATGTGTTCTTTAACTCATAGAAAACTATTGTAGGAGACTGAAATATACAGCATCTGGTATGTGTAATACAGCAATGCAGAGGTATAAGGTCCTTAAAATTAGTTAAGATTAGAGAGTTTAAAAAGGAATGAATTATTGCATATTTGTAATGTCATTTTGGATAGACAGTATCTTATTTGTTTTTGAAGTGGGTTCTTCAGTAACATGTGCAGCATTAAGTTAAGAATGTTTATTCTTAAATCAAAACTTTTTTTTAATTTTAATGTGTGAAATATTTGTCTTCCATGACTAGAAACAGTGAATTTTAAGTAATTCTAATGTTTATCAATCTAATATAACAGATGGTTAAAAATTCTAAATCAAAATTAGCTATTTTAGGGAAATCACTTTAGGTTTAACATAGTGCTGGGGGCTGAGAAGATGGAAAGTCTATAAGCAACATGAAAACAGAGCTGGAATTGTTTTGATAACCACTCAGATTCTTGAAAGTGATCACTTTCATGGCAAAGGTGATCCACCCTCAGCATTCCCAAGCCAAGAAGAGAAGAAGATAAACAGGAAATGTAAAGGGCAGCTCCATGCAATTCCGTGTCTGTCCACTTGCTCCTTATCCATTGAGGTTGAGTGAGAGCCTATGTCAGTCAGCATAAATGAATGAATGAATAGCTGATAGTCATATTAATATAGAAAAGAGAGTAATTCTTTAGAGTATGTTATAAAACAGGTATTACAGGGCTTTTCTTATTAAATTTCAATCACCACAATTACTTTAAGGAGAATGTTCATATCAGGTGTGATGGCTCATGAGTACAATGCCAGAAGTCAAGAGGCTGAGACAGAATGATGGCTGGAAGTTTGAGCCAGCCAGGGCTACATAGCAGATTATGTCTCAAATGCAACAAAATAAAAGTATGCTTAATGCACAAAATAGAGAAGTGTATGGTAGAGGAATGAGTAAAGAAAGGAATCTAAATCATGATAGTTCAGCCTGTCCTTTCAGAGATTCTTTTAATTACCCTTTGAGAAATTTGTGTATATTTGCTTCAAACTCTCTCTCTCTGTGTGTGTGTGTGTGTGTGTGTGTGTGTGTGTGTGTGTGTGTGTGTGTGTGTGTTGAATAACTGAAAGAGAGAAAAGTCTCAGGGGAACTTTTGTCACCATCCAATTGCAAAGTGTCTTGGTCTGCTTTGTTGTACTACAACAGAATACAATAGACTGAGAAACTTACAATAAAGATGTAATTTTCTGGTTTAGAGTTCTGAAGGCTGAGGGGCCCAAGATCAAGGAAATACATCTGGTGAGGGCCTTGTTGAAACATTACCCCACAAGGGCTCAGGCGTAGTGAAAGATAGCAAGAAAGAAAGGACAGAACTCAGCCTTGTAAAAGAAATCTCTCATAATGTGACTTTAATGTATGTGTGTGAGCAGAACCTTCTTGGCTTAATCCTTCTCAGTAGGCCCTACCTACGAACACTGTTATGCTGGCGATTAAATTTCTAACACATGGAGGACATTTTTAATTCTTAGTAAAAAATAGTAAGATTCACAAAGTGAAAGGACTGAGAAGATGCAAAGAATAAAATTTTCAAGTATATATATATATATATATATATATATATATATATATATATATATATATATATATAAGGTTAAGATATGCATATATAAGTTATGAATTAAGATATATTTATATACTTTTGTTTTTCATTGTAAAAGCAAGTTTCCATTAGGATATTAAATTAATGCTTTTCTCAGTTAATGAGATTGTCTGAATTGTGTGACTAATATATTTTACAGGTTTAATAGTTGAGTGTGCAAGCTGAGTGATAATCTTTATATTCTGAGTTTTTAATTGAAAAACAAATATATATATATATATATATACATACATATATATTATGAATTGAAACTAAAATATGGACAAGAAATTAAGGATGAGAAAAGACACTGAAAGCAATGAGATCTGTATGAAAGAAACCCATGAATTCAATGAGCCACTGAGAGTCCAAATGTCCATTGCAGGTGGTAGGAAGCAGATTTTTAAGGGTTGTATCTATCTGAAAGCCATGAGGGCAAAGACTGAAAGGTAGGAGGGTATATTAACTTCACAGAAGGCAGAAGAGAAGTAGCGTAGGTGTGAAGGCAACAATTTCAGGTCTTAGCAAGGGGATCTATAGAAGAAATGTTGGTGCTGTAACAGTTATTTACAAGGTGATGATTACAAAGGTTCCTAGGGCACTGAGGGCGAAAGTAGATTATCAGTGGCCCATGGAAAGGATAGATATTTAGAACAAGAAGAAAGTGGGTACATATCATAAGTTCATTAGAACAAAATTGTATTCAAGAAAAATTACCTCAGACTAAGGAAATGTTGAATCAGGAGTCAAACTACCTGGGGCAGACCCTAGCCATGTCACTGACAAAATGTGAGGCATTAATAAAGATATTTAAGCACTTTTTTTGGCCTGTTTGGTAAAAAGAAAGAAAGAAAGAAAGAAAGAAAGAAAGAAAGAAAGAAAGAAAGAAAGAAAGAAAGAAAGAAAGAAAGAAAGAAAGAAAGAAAGAAAGAAAGAAGAGAGAGGGCGGGAGGGAGGGAGGGAGGAAGGAAGGAAGGAAGGAAGGAAGGAAGGAAGGAAGGAAGGAAGAAAGGAAAGAGAGAGGAGAACAGAAGGAATAAAGGTAAGAGAAAGGAAGGAAGGAAAGAAGAAAGAAGGAAATAAAGATGAAAAGAAAAAGAAAAACTGGAAGGCCATCCCTCAGAGTAGATACCAAGATTAAGTTGGTGTACATGTGAAACTCTCACAGTGGACACTGCATGATTGTGTGTTGGTATCATTGTCATTGTTATTACTGTCATTACTAAATGATATATAAGGTTTAGACAGTAAGAGGTCCATTTTAATACAACAAACATGTTTGAGCACTTTATCAGTGCATTATGAAGAGTTATGATTATGAAAAGTTATGGGGAAATGATTAACACTGGCTTTTGGCACCAGTAAATTTAAAAATTAATTAGTTTGTCAACGATCTTTTATGGAAGTGTGTCTAAATGCCAGGTTGGCCCATCTAGCAGAGTGTGGAGCCATGGGTGCCGGAGGATTCTAACACAGAAAGATCAATGATACAACTCTGGGTGCTATGGAACCACAGTGGAGCAATGCGTTAATCAGGAAAATCTTAGGAAACTCCTCGAAAAGGATGTGGAGTACTCAGTGCAGAAATACCAAGCACTGAAAACTGACGAGGAATCACAGACTGGATGTGCATCCTCAGTTAAATGCTGATGGATGAGGGGCCATGCTGTGCAGTAATTGACCAGACAAAACAACCAATCCAGGGCAGTTTATGGAAGGAAAGGGTTTCTTGGGCTTACAGTTCTGAAGAGAGTTTTCCACTGTGGTGGGGAAATCATGGCAGGAGCAGACAGCCAGGCCACACCTTCCCATCAGCAGGCAGGAAGTAGAATGCTAAAAAGCACCAAGAGAAGCTGGATTACAACACCTCAAAGCCCACCCACACTGACATACTTCCAGCAAGGCTCTGCCTCCCCAAACCTCCCCAGACTCTCCAAACATCACCACCAGCTGAAGATCAAATATTTCAAACACATGAGTCTATGGGGAACATTTTATATTCAAACCACCACAGTGATTAAATACTGTGAACACTATTTCTGGAAGAGAATAATCTTGAGGTACACCCAGGCTGACATATGGGCGCTGCTGTGGCTTGAATAGGAACTCTTCTCCCCAAACCTACCCCTGGAAGATCTCATGTGATGAATACATGCTTGTTCATATACTGGTGGTGTTAGTTTGGGAAGTACTAGAGACCTTCCAAGGTGAGCTCCAATGAATAGAAGTAGATCCCAGGGAGTGTGCCTTGGAAGTTATTCCTGATCCCCTCGTTCTTTCCTTTCTCTCCTTCTGCTTCTCTGGCACTAGATGAAAAACCTTCTCTGCCACATGGTCACCATGTCATGATGCTTTCTGCCCAAGCACAATGAGGCCAAAATAAATCTGTTGTTCTTTAAGTTGTTTATGTCAGGTATTTTGCCATAGCAATGAAAAATGCTAGTTGCCATGTTTGTGAACAGGCTTCCTCAAAGATGTAGAATTTACACATACATTGAATGGTACTATATGAACATGAAGCAATGTGAAGGAAAAGAATATTCTAAGAAGAAAGAAGAGAAAATCCAAAGGACAGAATTGAGATGGGTGGAGGCAGAAGATTCTAGAATAGGTGTTAAGGTGTAGCTACTGCATGAATTTATTAACAGAGAAAGGGATAGAGAACAGCATCGGTGGGGGAGGGGAATTTTAAGAAAGGAAGGTAATACAGAACAGACATTTTGTAAGTTGTGAGTCTCGAAGATTCCTGAAACAGAACATACCAGAAGGTACTTCTAAGTTTATTACGAAAGGGCTGGTGGAAATGGAGGGGCTGATTCGGTTAAGCTACTATCTAGGCGAAAAGAAAGCAATAAATAAAGGAGGCTATTTGCTAAGGGAGAAAAAGTAGAAGTAAACAGTTGAATGTTTAGTGAGGTGGGTTTGTTTAAAATTATCAAGCTCTTCAAAGGCATCTTTGTACTTTACACTAGACAAAGGCAGCTGCACTATGACTCTTAAATGCACATTTTTAAACTGTAGGGGAATGAACATATGAATCATTGTTTTCTTTACCATAGACTTTTAAAAATGAAAAAAAAGTTTCTCAAAATTGTGAGTACATATCTACGAGTCATCTTATAGTCAAACACACTCCTAGCAATTTTGAAGAAAGTTTCAGTAGAAACACATTTCCCAGCAGTCTATAATCATCTACAGTCTGCTTGGTATCGCGTACAGAAATATTTAAGTGCCTTGATGATACTCATTTTCACTTGAAATCTGGCTTAACTGGCAAGTGGCAAAACCAGTTAAAATTAAGAAGATGGATATTTTGAGCTCAAGTATAAGCAGTTCTGCTGAAAATGGGATGAGATCAGTAAATTGCTGTCATCCATGCCTTGGTTTATACAATATGAATAATGAAGGCTTGAATAGGCCACAACTTCCCTATATAATACAACACAAAACAGACCAGGCTTTTCTTGAGCAACTAACAATATCTCTCAGATAGCTCGCAAATGCAAAAAGAAAATTATTAGTGGTGAAACCAGCACGACACCTGAACATCTCAACACCTAATACATTAAGCTCGAGTTGCTCACCAAACTTTTAAGAGCCTTAAAAAGATACCCTAGTTAAAGTGCACATTTAATTCATCACAGTGTGCGCATCACACAGGGGTATTCGATCATTAATTTAAATCTGCTTCACAGTTAATAGAAAGATTTGGTGTGTTAGTCAAACAGAACGTTTCTCTAAATTTAACTATCATTCAGACTCTAGAATCTCTTCAAACCAACAAAAAGAATCAAAGCCACTTAGGAAGGATGGGAAAAAAAACAGCTGTTCTATAAAATACCCCCATCACAATCTCTTCAGACCTTTATTAATTGTCGCTGTTATCAGATTGGGGACCTTAGCAGCTAAGACACCATTACTTACTCCTCTGGTTTCATTGTAGGAAGGTGGCCCTCCTGGTGGCCATGAATCTATTTTTAAAGAATAATAATTAGGTATAACTTCTCAAAAAAATGGTGGGGGAGCAATGCTGCATACATTTGTGATCCAAAGGGCATTTTTCTTGCAGTGCTTGACAGGGACTGCTGGTTCTCTACCAAATTTATTTTCCTACACATGAGAAAGGTCTGTCACTGTCACCTTCTGTACCTTATCTGATAGATAGAGTATACCGAAAATCAAAAGTGGGTCCCATGATTATAATAAGAGAAAGAAGCCATACAAAAAGAGATTTGAGGGGCTGGAGAGATGGCTCAGCAGTTAAGGCACTTGCCTCCAGTGCCTAAGGCCCTGGGTCAATTCCCCAGGACCCACATAAGCCAGACAGACCCACAAGGTGGTAGCCCTGGTGTGCTCTCTCTCTCTCTCTCTCTCTCTCTCTCTCTCTCTCTCTCTCTCTCTCTCTCTCTCTCTCTCTGCTTGAAAATGAATAAATAAAATATTTTTAAAAATACAAAAAGAGATTTGACTACTGAAGAGATGGCTCAGCAGGTAAGGTGCTTGCCTACAAAACCTAATCACCTGAGATTGGTTCCCCAGTTCCTAGGTAAACCCAGATGCAGAAGGTGGTACAGCACATCTGGCCATTCCTTTGCAGTGGCTGGAGGTCCTGGCTTTCTCCTCTCCTTCCTCCTCCTCTCTCTTCTCTTCCTATTCTCCTTCTTCTTCCTCCTCCTCCTCCTCTTCTTCCTCCTCTTCCTCCTCCTTCTTATTTCTCTCTCTCTCTCTCTCTCTCTCTCTCTCTCTGTCTCTCTCCTTGAAAGTAAATAAATGAAATATTTTTTAAAAGAAAATGGATTTGAATAACAGGTCAGTCTGAGCTCTGGCATTCCAGATTTTTAATTTCTTAACTTCTGATTATGGGGCACCAACCAAATAGGACATCGCAAAGTTTTGGTCTTGCTCACTGTGGTGGTTTGATTCAGGGGTCCCCCATAAACTTACGTGTTCTGAATGCTTGATCCTCAGCTGATGGCAATTTTGGAATTGGACCTTTGATGGAATTGTGTCATTGGGGATGGGATTATGGAGGTTATGGCTGCATTCACTTGCCAGTGCTTGGTACAGTGTCCTGTTGCTGTTGTCCACCTGATGTTGGCCAGAAGGTGATGTCCAGCCTCTGCTCATCCCATGTTTTCCCTGCCATCATGGAACTTCATCTAATATCTGTAAGCCAAAATAAACCCTTTCCTCCTACAAGTTGCTTGTGGCCAGGTTCTTTGTGCCAACAACAAGAAAGCTGACTGCAACATTCACTGAGTACTTGGAACTGAAGGACAGTGACTTAAAGCTTGATCATTTTGACCATCATTTGACCCCATTCCTTCTCCTCCTCTTGTTTCCCCACTGCAAAGCCTAGATACCGCAATGCCTCTGTTTCCAGGTGGGTCAGAGAAACAAGAACCTTTCTCCCCCAAAGCTACCCATAAACCCTACCAATATTATTCTAGCCTTCTCTTTCTGTGTAACAGCTGGCCATAAATAAATTCTCTTACCTACTTTGTCTAGAAATAGGTCGTAACAACTTTCATACCAGAGGGAATCTTGCCTTTCACCTTCTGGCAGGAATGAACGTCATTCAGAGACCAAGAATCTACACGGAGAGACCTCGCCAGGTGCCCTCTCTCATGTCCTTTCTGCTCAATGACATTTCTACACAGTTGTTCCTTTTGTACCAAATGTAAGCAAAAACCTAGATAATTGTCACATTGACTCTTCATTGCTGAAGGCTCCCATGTCATGTAACACTGTGGTCCGTGCTTTCTTTGTATTAACCTGGAATTAGCCATAGGAGCATGGCCCTTTTGTTGCATGAGGGAAGATGGCTCTCCTTTCTGTCCCTCCATTGGCAAAGATCTTCAAGAAAAGACACGGTCTTGTTGCAAGAAAAGAGTGCAGAGAACTAGTCTCACTGAGAGGTGCAGCTCCCCCACCATTGTCTCGTGATGAGGAATACATCATCACATTTTTCAATCAAAACCCAAACCAAAGAAAGTACTGTGGATGAATTTTGAAATTGTTACAATCAAACTCCTGGAAGTTCTCACCACATCTTATTTAGTAAAAGCCCTCATATCAATTTCAATTCATCTTTTTATTCCCTGTGCTGTTTGACCGAGCAAAATTCAATATGTAATTCATTTCATGTAATGATGATTCATTAAAATGAATCAATAAATTAGGTAATGAGTGTGCTTAGTGAAAACATCAAGCCCTTCTCCAATCTAAACTTCACGAAATTCTCAGAACTTCCATTTAATCATTCCTAAATGCTTGCCACCCACCAAGTAATCTCTGATATGTCCGACCTGTACCATCAATTCTACCTGCTGGCCTTCTATGCCTCTCTCTCTCTCTCTCTCTCTCTCTCTCTCTCTCTCTCTCTCTCTCTCTCTCTCTCTCTCTTTCTCTTGCTCTCTCTCTCTCTGTTTCACAAAGGATTCACTGAAAAAAATCCCATCTTTACTTACTTACCTGACCAAAAAAAAAAAAATAATCACCTCAGCTAAGTGGTGTTTTATTAAAGGTCAGGAAACATGATTGATTCATCCTTTCCAACCCCTCACGAAAGTAATAATTGGTAAATATTTGCTCAAGAAATCAAGGAATGAGTTACATATATTTAAATCAAAGCAAGCCAATTGCCTAGTGTCACATTCTCATCAAATTGCTATTTTCCGTGAAGTATGATACTATGTACAAAGACAGTCAGACAGATATACACTGGAGTCTTAATTAATTTTTATTTTCACTTATTTTTTATTCAGTTGTATTGCATATGTTTTAGCTTTAATATATGATACTTTGTTATATATGATTTATAAACTTATACATAGAGAAATAGCAAAATGGTTACTATAGTTAAGGTTAGCATTATCATATCCATATGTTTTGTGTAACAAGAGCAGCTAAAATTTATTAGTGTAATAAAAATTTCTAATATAATACAATTTTAGGTCTCAAGGCATTTATCTCTATACTTCTTCATCCCACATACCAGCTATTTCATTTTTTTGACCCACATCCATCTATGTATCTCTCCCACCCCCACACCCTGATAACCATTGACAAGCAACTTTATTTTATTCTTAATAAAATAATGACAAGACAGGTGAAATGGAGTCAGTGATGCATAGATGATCAGTATTAAATGAGCAATCAAAAATTATGGGTTAGCATTTATGGAATGGGGTAGACAATAATGGTGTAGGTGTTAAATAGAAATGTCAAATAAAAGCAAACTGGACTTGGATAGAGAGACTTCAGTTAAAAAGACAATTGCCATGGGGGGCATTGCAGTAGAGAAGGGAGCTAGAAGAATGGAGAAACTACCGCTTGATAGGCAGACTGCACAATAGGAGGGTATTTATGTGGCAAGAAGTAATCGATTGTTGCAGAATGAGATCCGTTAGTGCTGAGATCTAAGCAAAGAATGTTTTTTTTTTTCCCCCTTAAAGTCAGCTTATTCTTGGCAGGGTCTATTAACGAAGGGCTGCATTGAATGCCAACGGCTGTCGGTAGGCTCACGTTTCATAAATTGAGGGAAAGAGAGGAGCCTGGTAGATTGGTCACAGGAATTTGAAGAGCCTGTGTCATAAGGAAATAAAGGGGAATCAGTTGATCTTACCTAAGCTGTGTGGAGAAAAGGGGGTTCTTGAAGTAAACACTTCTTGAACACGAAGGGTGGAGAAAACTCTTGATCTTGTTTTCTAAGAACATGGGACTCAAGTTTAATGTCACCAGATAGGAAGGAGAAAGATAGGAGAGTGAAGGAAAGCAGGGAAGAAAAGTAAGATGAAGGAAGGGAGGGAGGGAACGGGAGAGAGAGTGAGGGGAAGATTATCATCCATTTAAATGTTTTCCATAGGTTTGTGATCAGGAAGGGGCCATGTGAAGTCCTATTGAGTAAGAGTGAAATGCTACAAGCAGGTGGAACCTACAGTCCACATAGGCACATTATCATGTGAAGAGTCATCCCATCATCAACACAGTGTTAGGGGCACTCTGGAGTTGCATCCTCATCTCTTGGTTTATTCTACAAGCACTCGTATCAAAACAAGCTGTTATAATAACACACATACACACATGTGTGTATATGTTTTCTTAAGTTAGATATACTAAAACAACAAAAATTACATTTTTATAGCTCTTCCTAGGAAAATGGGCAAAACTTACTACAAAACAGTAACCTTCACATGTGCACATGTCTACCTGTCCAAGCTATTAATTTTCTGGGATGTGAGGAAGGGCATCCTATCTGGCCTGGGTTGTGAAATCTCAGAGTTATGCATCCCTTCATCTGGAAAATAAGAGTATTAGAGAAGCTGATACCTAGGTATCATTAAGCTGGCTCTATTTATGCAAAATAAATACAAGAACCACCTCCTGGCTAGAACGCAATGCCCCCTTGCTGTTCACATTAGTAAGGTCTCTTGTATAATGAATTCAATTTGATGAACTCAAGGTGCTGGGATCTGTGCACTACTTACTGTTAGAAAAATCTCCAGAAGATGGGTGTTATTATCATTATCTTTAGGAAATGAAGTCTTCACAAATGCTAAGGTCAAAGAAAAGAATAACAGTCTAAACCAGGAATGATCCTGCCATCTAAGAAGTGTTCAGTTCGTCATAGCCTAAAAGTTGCTAAAGAACTAGACCATTAAGATCATTCTTCTGAATTTTTTTGGGGGGTGAGGATACTGAAGCATGGGGAAACAGGCTAGGACCTCTCAGAAATGCTATAATCCTAAATAACCTTTCTGAATATTCATTTCATAGGACTGATGTTGACTGTTGAATTCCTTTGTGTCTACAAACAAGATTCAAGTGTTCATGCAACTGTGGTTATATTTCACAGTGTGCTCAGGTGCCGGGGGGCTCCTTCAAAATCTATCTTACGTAGTAAGCTAGTAGAATGAAAGACTGTGCATCTCACAGGACAGATAATGGTTTCTGCTGCCCTCCCTGAAAGCCCAGGTCTCTGCCTCCTTTATTAGGTTCAAGATGATCTCCATCATGGCTACAGATCTAGCAACCAAGAAATATCCAGCAATTGCAGCCTTCCCATTTTATTGCTAAGCAAGAGGCAGGAAGCAAAGAGAATTCACTGCTTTTAAGCCAACCAGAATAAATTTTAGAATACAGATCCACCCAGAAAATAAATAGCTTGGACATGTAGACCTGTACCCAGTCTATGAAGGTCACTTGCTGTAGGTAGTTCTTAATCTCTGTTTTGCAGTAAGTTTTGCCTATTTTCCCCCTAGGAACAGTTATGAAAATGTAACTTTCATTGTTTGAGTGTATCTAACTTAATAGCAGGTGCTGACTTCCAGTACCTGCTTCTTAATGGCAGGAACTTTCTACCCTTTCCAAAAGCAGAGATAACAATGTGTCACACCTATGAATGTCACAAGCTTTCTCTGTAAATAGCCTGCCCAGGTAGGGACATTTAGTCAAAGTCTAATTACTGCTTTCCCTGAGGGCTTCTTGAACAGGTCATTTACCTAAGTCATAGGGATCCCAAGGGGAAGTTTGTAGGGATTTGGGATTAGTTTTGCTATTTCCCTGTAAAGCAAGGTCTCATGAGGAAGGGCCGCAGCAAGCATTTTGTGTTCTAAGGTTTATCTTGAGACACTTGATTTATTGAAGAGAACAGGACTGTGGATCTGGAGTGGGAATAAATTACCACAGGGAATAAATTAGGCTGTGTAAAGAATTAAACTCATTGTTATGCAAATGCAGGTTAAAAATGAATACAGCTGTGTGATTTTTTTTTTTTTTTGCTTTGTTTTTAGAAGGAGTCAGGTTTGGAGAGATTAGGACCCTCTTCTGAGGGGCTGTTTCTCACCTCAGGACCTTTCTCCACCTGAGGCCCATGATAAACCCAAAGCAGCTGGTGAGTTTAGCACTTCTATTGTGTCTGAAAGAGTGTGAGGAAGAAGGGCAAGCATTTGTATCAGATGCTTAAAGCAGAATTTGCAATGCATTTGCCAAAACTCTATCAAGTAACAGATATTCCAATTAGCCTGATCACGATAGACATTTCACAGTGTATAGATACACACATCCATATATATCACAGTTTCACACTGAACACATGAATACATACAATTTTTATACTGCAGTAAAGATGGAAAGAAATAGCACGGCAATTGAGAGTGTGTACATCAGCATACAGGTGCATGTGCGCTACTATCTTATCTGTACAGATAAAGGGATTCACAGGTCAACAGCAATCCTCTGAAAGAAATACTCAAGAAGGTCATATGGGATTCTAGTTTGTGCAACGTCTACATTCTTGAAATGTCATTGGCAAACAAAATTTTAATAAATTAAAACATTTGTCATCCTAGAAGATGTTGTAATGGAATTCCTCTGGTCAATTCTTCTATGAGAGTTTTTCATTCCATTTTAATATTTATTCTATATTTTGCAAACTGGTTTGCATGGGAAAATATTTTTGTTGTTGTTGTTACTAACCTTCTTGTCAAACAAAATGTTTTAGGGGGCTGGAGAGATGGCTGAGCAGTTAAGGAGCTTGCCTTCAAAGCCTCCCAAGCCCGTAAAGACAGATGCACAAAGTGGCACGTGCATCTGGAGTCCAATCGAGGGAGGTTGGGGGACCCCGTGCATCCATTTTCTCTCTCTGCCACTCTTCTATCTCTCTCTTTTAGCAAATAAATAAATAAAAATATTTTTAACGTTTAGGGCAAAAAGAAATATTACATCAGACTTCCAAGCAGTTAAACAGGCAAGAAAGACTTTATTTAAAAGCTATTAGAGAAGGACCAAAACTTTGTTGAGACTCCACTGAAAGGATGCCTGGTGAGCTTTTAAGACAATCTGTAAACACAGATGCCACAATTCCCAGCTCCTCTTCAGCTATTCACTATTTTTGTGTGTGTGTGGTGCTAGGGATGGAACCCAGGACCTTCCATGAGGCAGGCAAGCATTCTACCAGTGATCCATGTCCTCAGCCTTTAACTAAGTTCTTTCTTCATGACAGAAGGTGCTTTCACCAATCTGAACGAGGTAAGCTCCTAGCCTCCTACAAGAGTACAAGGCAGTCTATCTTCTCTGATGACTATATCCAAAGGGTGCCTCCACTTCGGGGTCCTAGAAAAACGCAGCCCTGAGATGGAAAATTGGAGGAGGTTTTTAACAGAATTAAAGAGTGGACAAAGAGTGTACCATTGAAAACTTCCAAAAGTAAATATTCTACCAACAGGAAGGTTAGGGACCTAGAAGCATGAACAGCCAGTATATATATATAGCATAGTTGAAATGTGACCAGGTAAGGGGATCTGAGAAAACTCAGGCTTCTCTACCCTTCTGCATAGGCAAGGATACTCCTCTCCATTGGTGTCACTCCTCCCTCCATCTTCCTACCTCCTTGTAAAGTTTTTAGGGCAGAAAACCCTCTCAGTGTTTTGCTTAGGGAGGTCCTGACTGCCTTCTCAGTGGATTTGGGACACCTTGATCTGTGTGCTCATGTGCTAGTTGTGTGCTCTGGATATGTGTCATCCTTCTAAGGCTATGTTCATTGTGCAAAGGGCATCTGGGAACACAATTTCTAAATCAGTAGATGGGCCCTCAGAAATTAAGCAAAACTAGTGTCTATGAAGTGTCAATTTGGTAGGTGGAGGTATGTACAGTCTTCAGTGCCCTGAAAATGTCAGTATTCAGTTTTCCCTGGATGGCAGACCAAGGTATTCTTTCAAAATCAGTGGAAACACCTAAGCACCCAGGTGATGACTGCCAGCTAAGATATCACGTAAGTCTTGTATTCAGCAGAGAAACAGGGTTGGGTAAAGACATGGCGAAACACAAGTTTCCTGGCATTCTTCCTCATGAAAACCTTCTCTCCCTGTCATCACTAAACCCAGTCTCTTCTCACAGAGACTCATTCAAGAAAACAGTAACTGAATCAACATGTTTATAAGAAATCAAGAAAAGCCACTATTGGGAATGTACAATAGAAGCGTACGGGTAAATTGTTATGAATCAAATCAGAAACCCCAGGTCACAGCATTCCATGAGCTGAAACATTTATTATTCTTCTACCCAGGAATGGGACACAGAGAAACAAGGGTACATCACTTCAAGAAAGGTTAAAATGACATCCCCATGGATACCCTTCTCTTCCTAGGGAAGAGCCTTTGAAAATATGTACTTTATCCTGAATTTGTATTTTTCCCCAGTTTATATGCTTCTCGTAAATTATAGATATGCTTATTCTTGATGTTGTATTTCTTGTAAATATAGCAATAAAATTGATATTTGAGATTATTACAATATTACAATAGGTTTTTTAAACTCTACAAAGTGTACAAAGAGATATCACGGGATTTAGCATCCTCTGTTATTCCTGGAGCAGCAAACAGCAAGGTCAAGGCTCTGTGCCTTTTTGGGATCCACTGTTGAGGAGGAGTGTTGCTAGCCAGCTCTTCTCTTCTGGTTGAAATTGTGATCTTTAAAAAAAAATCATTAAGTCAAGGAAAATAATGTATGGCTTTTTATCCCTGAATAAAAGTGAACTCTCCTTAGAGTAATATGATAATTTCATTTTTTGACTTATCATATGAGCTATACACTGTGATGCCAATGCTTATTAGGTATTCATTTAAAACTGCAAAGCTGACTCTTGCTTGACTTTAGAAAGCTAATTAGATGTGAGACATTAAGAGTCAAAGCATGGTGTGTGCCCTGGTCCTTCTCATGCACCCACTGCCTGGAATTCTGTTCTTAAGGACCTACATGGGTAGAGAAGAGTTAATTCTAGGAAACTATGCAAGAAGGGAAAGAAAAGTCTGCAGTTTGAATGTCAAAAATTATTTTGATTGCTTACATTGCAATCTACTTCATGAAATACCCAAGATATTCAAGACAAGTTACTTAATGTCCCTCACTGTCCATTTTCCATCCTATGAAACATAATAAACTGTGATCAGAATTCTAGGTAGAAGGCCCAAGTGATGTTAATAGGTTAATTGGATTAAAGTATTATTTCTCTTTCCAATAGAATGGGGGAGGGGAACACCCATTTGTTTTCTTAACTAAAGGTTGAAGAAAAAAAAAACAAGATTGATAACTTTATAGGAGGAAAGAGTAAATAAAACCAAACATAAAACTAAAAATCATCAATTTGAAAACAAACTATAAATGGATCATTTGGGAAGGAGAGATTCAAAATGAGGGAAAGACATCCAAGTTGGAGAAGGTTAGACAGGATCAAGATGTGGGGATAAATGTTTACTACACAGTGAAGAAAAGAAAAAATATGAAAGAACTAATCATAAATTTGATGAAATGCGGGACAATTGTTAAATACCGAATCCCACTCATCAAAGTAAAATAATACTATCCAATTATATAACTTGATCATTCTTTGGGTATAATAATAAAAATAAAATAAGCAGACATATTTGTTTCTCTTTGAGAAAAATGCAGGTATTAGTTATAAATAAAGCCACCTATTTAATTTCAGTGGAAATATTAATATTTTCCTGGTGAATCTAATGACATTCTAGGATAGCTATTCTCATTGGTCTTCAGGAATAAACAAGAAAGAACATTTTTAAAGCAATGTGCAAAACACAAGCTTTTGAAGAATAGTTTCTTAAATAGCAGTGTGTAGCTGCTAATGGGCTATGATGAGCTGTATTTCCCGTCTTCCATTTTCATTCCATAGTTCTGAATGGCTTTGTGAGATTTTGCATTTAGTTTCACAGATTTCCCCAAATGATTATGCCTCGGTAATAGAGTGAGCAGCATCTGCAGCAGACGGATTGTATCACACGGTGTTTACTGAGGCTGAAGGACTGTCACATGCGCACTGATTGCAGAAATACGCTCGAAAGTTACTATTATTAAACAACCAAATGTTGAAAGACCCACACAACATATTAAAGGGAAATACAGAATAGGCTGGTTTTGTTGCTTAAGCCAAATATTTTGGAATTCATCCACATTAAGCTCTCACTTTTACTCACCACGCTGCTTGATTCTGTGATAAGTTTGCATACATTATTCTTCCCTGAGGTGCATTTAGTTTAATTAAATTTTACTATTAAAAAGTATTAAAGCCTGCTTCTCATAATCCTTGGCAAATTTGGCATCGAAACACATTTCCTGTGCAATACTCTCCTGAGGAGTTTCAAGGACTTTACTCAGAAAGATTGAGACCTGACCAGGTTCCAAGGCCACAGTGTGGCCAGCCCTCACCTGAGGCTCATTTCTTCTGGTCCACATCACACAGGAAGATGGTTACAGGCTAAGACACCTGTGGAATTTGCCAGCTGACCTGAGTTATTTTCCATCATGAAATTACAATTCTTTTTTTAATATTTTATTTATTCATTTTTCAAGAAGAGAGATACAGAGAGAGAGAGAGAGCACTAGGGTCTGGTTTATGTGGGTACTATGTGGGTACTGAGCCATCTCTCCAGCCTAAAATTACAATTCTTTACTTCCAGATTATTCTATAAACAAGACGAAATGATGGGGTGTGTCGTAGTCAGCCACACATTGCTGGGATGAATCTCCAAAACAGGCACAATTTTGGGGAGGAAAGAATTTATTGAAGTGACAGACCCAGGGGAAGTTAAGGACAAAGGCTGGCTTCCTTTCACAGATCCAAGCAGAGACCGCAAAAGGCCCCTCCAGAAGCATGCAAGCAAGTACACAGTAACACACTGTAATTTACAAAATGCAGAACTGCCAGACCTGGGGTTCCAGCTTTTCTTTTGCATATCTATCCCTAGTATTTTGCATCCAATTTAGAAAGGGCCAGTCCCCAGGAGGATAGGCCAAAGTGACACTTCCTCCAGCCAGAAGCCTGGAGACAATTAACAATTTAATAAACACAATTATAATAAATTCTATTGGGAGACATTTATTCAAACTACCACAGGGTGCCTGAGAGGTACTGTCCCTTTGAGTTATCTGTGTCATTCCACCATGCTGTGTGCCAAGTGTTGGGCTAAATTCTGTGCATGTGAATTTCTGGTAGAGGAATTTACAATCTCACCATGAAAATACCCTGCCATAAGCCTGTCTTCATCTTGATAGCCGGTCTTGAAGGAAGGGAAGCTTCAAGCACTGCACGTCATTCTTAAGAGAAGAAATTGACAAGCAATACACCATAAAGAGGACACTATCTGAAGAAATGAAGGACTCAAATTGTGAATATGTTCGGAGTTTTGTGATCTTTTCCCTGAGGAGCCCTCCCTCTGATGGATTTACTGGGTGCTCATTTAGTCTGAATTGCCAGTCTCCTCCACACAGTATTTAACAAAACAGAGCCACAATCTACTCTCAGGGAGCACCATGCAGAGCTTCTAACTCACTAATCACAATGTATAAAACACACCAGTTACCCTGCCTTGGAAACCAAGAAATGCTTTCTGAGCCATACTTCATGCTGGGAGGTCATTAGCAGAGCGTCCATCCACAGCAAAGCGTTATGCCACAGGTAATAATGGCTGCACTTAACGCAATGTTTTCCAAGCATAGCACGAATGAACGAACCACTGTGTAGCAGGCCAAAGCAAAGGGATTTTTCTTGTGGTTGTTTATTTTTTTTCTACAGGGATGTTTTTCAACTTCTAAATCACTCGTGAAACAAGTAAACTAACATACAGACATGATGCAACTGTCTAGACAAGACTAAGACACTTAAAAAGAGAAGGTCTCGAGTTTTCTATGTGAATACATTTGTTACAATCTTGCTTTCTTTCCTTCCTTCCTTCCTTCCTTTTTCTTTCTTTTTTTCTTTCTTTCTTTCTTTTTTTCTTTCTTTCTTTCTTTCTTTCTTTCTTTCTTTCTTTCTTTCTTTCTTTCTTTCTTTCTTTCTTTCTTTCTTTCTTGAATGAATGAAATGGGTGTGCCAAGGCCTCTAGACACTGCAAACAAACTCCAGATACATGCACCACTTTTTGCATCTGGCTTTATGTGGGTACTAGGACTTGAACCCAGATTGTTAGGTTTTGCAAGCAGGCACCTTAATTGTTAGGTTTTACAAGCAGGCACCTTAAGTGCTATGCCATCTCTCTAGTTCTTATGTTATATTTTGAAAAAGTAGGGTGGCCAGGGAGATGGCTCATTTGATTAAACACTTGCTACACAAACCTGAGGGTCTGACTTTAGACCCTCAGCACCCATGTAAATGCAAGGCTGGTGTGCTAGCCCTCCTGTAATCCCGGTACTTGGGAGGCTGAAATAGGCAGATCCCTAGGGAAAGCTGGCTACCTAAAATAGCCAAATTCACTTTGGGTTCAGTGAAAGATCCTGTCTCATTAAATAAGATGTAGATCACTCAGGAAGATCCAATGTCGGCCTCTGGCTTCCATATACAAATGCGTGCACACAAGAGTAAACCCACACATACGAACACACATACACATGTGCACACAACACACACACACACACACACACACACACACACACATTTTGCATTTCATCTTCAAAAACTGATCCACATATATTCCTATTGCAGTTACCTTCTCCTTGCTGGGACAAAGCACCCAACCAGAAGCAGCTTATGGGAAGAAAGGGTTTATTTCAGGCTGATAAATTCCAGGGGAAGCTTCCTCATGGTAGAGGAAACTGGCTCACTTCATCATACCTCCACAGCAGAGAGACAAAAAGAACAGCCAGCTGCAGCAAGTACAAGCTGACTCTGAAAACAAATCTAAGGTTGCACTCAAGATCTGTCTCCAGTGACAAGCCTTCTCCAGCAGGGCTCTGCCTGCTGGAGACTAAGTAGGAAGCTTTATCAAAAATACCTGAGTCTATGGGGACACTTACATTGAAACCACCACAATCTCCATTGTCTTTATTCTTTATGTTGCTAGGTCTAGTACAATGTAGTTAGTTTATGAGCTACCCCCACCATTTTAATATCCTCCAATTGTAGAAATAAAAACAGACACATACATAGTCCATCTCCACAACCTACTACGTAACCAGGTGAGGTCTCTTATCTCATTACAACCTTACTTTCTCATGTGTATTGCCTAACTAAGTAGCAAATCTTTGCAGTATGGACAGAAGCTAGGTCATGCTCCCATAACAAAGAACCCAATGTTGATAGTTATGAAAATTAAAACTTTATTTATTTTTCATTCAAAAACCATCTGTGGGATCAGAAGACCTCTCAAAGATGCAATCTACACAGTAATTTTGACCCTTCTATCTCAACATCCTCCCTGATTTCCAAAAGGGAATGAGGAGAAAAGGACAGGTAGGGCTTATTTGGGTCCAAAATAGTATCCATCCCTTCCCTTCTTCATCTAAGAGCCAGGATTAAATAAACGTCTACATATAGATGCTGATGGGCTGGGAAGTATATCCTTCTTTGTCAGGTGGGTGGGGAAGGCATAAAGTAGCTATCAGTGAACAGTATAATATGTTTACTAGAATTGTTAAGATAAACAAGGTCCTTAAAGGTACAACGATGAGACCAGTGATAGTGAAAGTATGAGAATAATGATGTCAGTATCAGTTACTTTCTCGTTGCTGGGACAGAATACCTGACAGGAAACAGTTTTAAGAAAGAAAGGATTTATTTCCAGTTTACCAGTTCAAGGGGAAGTTGATCATGGTGAGTATATTAGTCAGGGTTCTCTAGAGGAACAAAACCAACAGAATGAATTGTAGTGAACAAAAAGGGAGTTTACTGGACTAGCTCATGGCAGTCCCACAATAGCAGTCTGCAAGCCCAAGAATCAAGGAACCGGAAGCCACACTCTCCACGTGGCTGGAGGCCTCAGCAGTCCCAACCCAGCACTGAAGGCCTGAAGGCTTCCTGGGAGCCACTGGTCTTCAGTTCAGGCTGGAAGGCTGAGGAAGCTTTGTTCCAATGCCAACAAAGAAATTCATGATAAGCACCAGCAGCCAGGCAGGCAAGGGAAGAGAGGGATTTCCTTCCCCTTTAAAAAGCTTTAGGGTGGGGTCTTGCAACCCTTTCCCAGACTGGTTGATTTACTGAGTCTCTGGAATTTCCTTCCTGTACTGCCCTCCCAGGAAGGGATGTTGTTTCTAGCTAACATAACTTCCTTACAGCCTGACCCTTAACTGAGAGGGCTGCCTCCTTCCTGTGAACAACCTCAGAGACCCATCCAAGTTTACTAAACTTGTTAAGTTGACAACAAAACTTAACCCTCACAGTAGGGAAAGCATAAAAGGAGCAGGAAACCAGTCTCCCATGGTTACATCAGTGGGGAAGAAGTAGAGAGAAAAGAGAAGTATGGCTGGGTTATAACACCTCAAGGCCTGTCCCCAGTGACAAAATTCTTATACCAAGGCTCCATCTTCTAAAGGTTCTACAACTTTCCTGAACAGCACCACCCACTGGGCATTAGGTATTCAAACACATGAGTCTAATGAAGGTCATTCTGCATTCAAGCCACTACAATAATAATGACAGTGAGTAGATGACTCAGTAGGTCAATTACAGATGTTTCATTGATTTATAAATATATTACATAGGTTATCCCATTAAATATAAATATGTTTCAAGTTTAACTCTCATTTTTATTACAAATAAGGCATGAGCCATCCCATCAAACCTTTCCTAATCCATATCCAGAATCTTTTTCATCTAAATTCACTCACCTTTCATTCCCATTTTTTTTTCATCTTAAGCAATTCCAAACATCCCAAGCAATAATATTCTTTTCACTAATGGGAACCCTCTTGAGTTCTGTTTCCTGTACACCAGCCCAAATAAATAGCTTTATATTGGTCCATGTTTTAAGACCTTGTTAGTCTGCTTTCCAACATTATTCCCTTAGATTTATGACTACAGTACTTCCCATGGGAGCAAATCTATTTTTCTCACATTCTACATAGCATTAACACTTTTCTACAAATCTATTCGTTGCTGCTATACAACCCAAACAGCACATTTTCAAATGGAAAAGGGGAGGCCTGGGGGGGGGTTTGATGTGATTTAACACATTCTATATAATTTTTATGCAAGTTTTATCCTCATTTACATAATTGAGGAAAGACTTAAAAACATTTCTTTACTTCTGAATAGAGAAAAATGCTATCAGAGATAATTATGTTTCTCTTTTTTTCCCTGTTTGTTCGTTCTATCCTCCATTACATACAACTTTGCAGTTTTGTCCAAAGCTCTACCTTTCATCCACAGAGGGATGGGTGGTGTGGTAATTTGAATAATGTCCCCCAAAAGAATTAAGGATTTATTAAAATTATTCATTGTCTCCAGGCTTCTGGCTGGAGGAAGTGCCACTTTGGCCTAGCCTCCTGGGGACTGACCCTTTCTAATTTGGATGTAAAAAACTAAGGATAGATATGCAAAAGAAGAGCCAGAACCCTGGTGCTAAGATCTGCATTTTGTGAATCACAGTGTGTTACAGTGTGCTTGCTTGGTGCTGGTGGTGGGCTTCTGTTTCTGTCTCTGCTTGCATCTGTGAAAAGGTGCCAGCCTTTTTCCTTAACTTCCCCTAGATCTTTTCAATAAATTTTCCTCCCCAAATCATGCCTGTTTTGAAGATTCATCCCAGCGGCGTGTGGCTGACTACGACAGGTGGTAAAAAGTTTAAGCATGTTGTTTTTTGAAACATTTGAATACTTTGGGAGCTATTCCCGAGTGAGTGTCTATCAGACCCTGAACACTACCTTGCTTTCTACCCCATTACCATGTATAAAGACCCAAATAATGAGATTATACCCCATTCTTTCATCACTACCTCATATACACCAGTCTGGATCACTTGAGCTAGTTCAAAGGGACAACTCTAGTAGATATGATCAAGAAATGAGGCTTCATAATCCTCAACCAGGCAGGATCAGCAGTTGTGAAGGTGGATTTCAGTAATACTTACCCAGCTTCCTGGCCTGCCTTTTCAGCTTCTTTTATCTCTTCAAGTGGTGGTCTGCCTGCTCCCATCTCTCCCAAGAAACTTGAGAGAAAGGACCACAGTCCATTTATTAAGCAAACTCACAGTATTCCTATGTTTTGTTGCATCTTTCTGGATTCCTCCTCCCCCATTTCCCAAACATCCCAAGCCATCCTTAGCTTCTCCCAGGGAATTTAGCAGGTTCTTGGTATGATGACAATTTCCCAGAAAAATTTCACCCTCTCAACAGCCATGCTAGGACAAACACCTGATCAGAGACAGCTTATGAGAGGAAATGTTTTATTTAAGGCTTACAGATTTCAGGGGAAGCTTCATCATGGTGGAGGAAGCAGACTCACCTCATAAACCCCCAGGACAGAGGCCACAGTCAGAACCAGAAAACACTAATTGACTCTGAATACATGAACACACACCTAGGGCTGGACTCAAGATCTGCCCCCCCCCCATGACACACCTCATCCAGCAGGGATTAACTTGCTGGAGACTCAGTAGGAAGCTTAATCAACTGTCAAAGTGGAGGGAAGAAATTGGGAGGATGGAAGGGAGGGAGGAGTTATACAATAAGCCAAACCAATAAAGAATTGATACCATAAAAGCCTTACTTTCATACAGTAAGCTCTTGAGGAAACTGAGGGCATTGCCAAGAAAGAGGAGCCATGAATAGAATGGGAGGAAGCCTAACCCCAAGAAAAATTGCTCAGGCATGTAACGCCCTGTCCCAGTCATTGGTTAATTCCCACACTGAGCTGTTGATCAAAGAGACCTATGAAATCCCCAAAACAAGACAAGCTTTTGTCAAAGCTCTTGAATACCCATCCCAGGGCAAAGGTAAGACCCTACTGCTGAAGATACCACAGAGTCTAATCACATAACACAGAAAGACCCTGCTGGATCCAGAATACTAACCAGCTCCCAGATGGTAGCATGTGTAATCCTGGAAGGCATTCCATGAGCTGCCAGGGGAAATTGGTCAATGATATTTGGAGAAAGCAGAGGCCACTGATATACAATACAGACTTATGTCACGGAATGCTGAGCAAAAGGCTGTATGGAAGAGACCAGCAAGTCAGGAAGTGCTCATCTGTGCAAAAGTGGCACTAGGCTTAGGATGGCAATCAAATTTACTGATTGGCTAAGAGATCTGCTCAATGACAAAGAACCTTTAACTGGAACTGGGATCCATGGCAAAATCCTATGGGGACCAAGAACCCGGGCTCCTAGGGGAAATTCCACTTCCAGAGAGCTACAGAGAGGCTAACACCCATTAGGAGCTAGCCAAAATGAAACCTATGATAAAGTGGCAAGATGAGCAAGAGACCTACCTCAAGAGCAAGTCAGATAACCTATGAAAGGAAAATGGAGACAAGACACTGAGGATACCCAACAAATCCAAAGCAGAAAGAGACTCTTAAGACCTCAAGAGTAAATCAGTCTTAACTCACCCACCATGACTCGGGGAACTGAACGGAAGTGGGGGCAGAAAGACTGTAAAAGCTTACAATCTTGGTGGGGGAGAATATCCAGAGTGATCTCCCCCAGCAACAACACACAAAGGAAAAACTGGATACCTCTAATACAATTCATAACCCCCTATCCCATGGTCTGGTCCAACAAGCCCATTGAGGAGGGCCACCAGTGGGTTGGGAACAAGGAGGAGGGAAAAGGGGGTACCACCACAAGATTTGCTCATATAACGTATCTAATTATTGACAATAAATATGTTTTAAAAAAACACCTGAGGCTATGGGACCATTTACATTCAAATCATCACATTAGGTATTCAGTTTCTTGAACTTCTCAGGTGTGATGACATTCATATTTCAGAAACTTTTTATTTAAGGACAATGGTCTCCCCGCCTGGGTCCAGGGTACTGCTCCAAGTAATATAAACATGAGTATTAGGTTGTGTGTCTCATCTTTAATGAGACCAGACAAACTGTAGGCCCTTTACATGTTGATGGTCTGTCTGCTCCCAGCTCTCCTGCTTCTGTTCACTGGCTTGCTAGGTAATAGAATGGTTGGAAAATGCACATACTACATATTGAACATGTTCTAAAGAACATTGTGCCCGGATAGGTAAGCCAGACTGTCATTATTTCAGGAGCTTAGATATTGTTGCAGTCCACTCCACATTGCTGGGATGAACTTCTAAACAGTTTATGGAAGAAAGGGATTTATTGAAGCTTACAGATCCAGAGAAAGTTCTGTAATGGCAGAAGAAGCTGGCTCCCTTTCACAAATTCAGGCAGAGAGAAAACCACCCCCAGCCAAAACCATAATCAAGCACAAAAGGGCAGCACACACAGGGACCCAGGCAGAGCTCACACTCTTCATACCTTTACGCTGGAACCAGATCTTTCCCGAAACACATATTAGGACTGTACCCCAGATTCTACACATAGTGACACCTTTTCCAGCCCAGTATCTGAAAATCCAAGTTACAGGCTTTAATAAAACATGTGATTCTTCAAACTACTACAGATATCATAGAGAAGTCTCAGATGTGGAGCCTGAGTTTCCCCCATCTAGGTCTACCACTCCATGATAGTTCTTTATACTAAGACTGCCATTACAGCCATGTCTCCTTGCCTAATTAACAATAATACCACCAATATCCAAGTACTTTGATATCTCCAAAACCACAGAGTCTACAGAGAATTTCTGTTCCTGTACCAGCCTGACGTCCATTCTCTGAACTCTCAATGAATGTGCAAGGGTGCTCTTGTCCACTTCCTTCCATCAGTCAAAAATATACAATACAAGAGTTACTCCTTGGGACATGTACACCTATCCCATGGCCTTTAGGGAGTGAGTCATTGCCCCTTGGGTATCCCAAGCATAAAGAAATACAGAGATTCCCTACCACTCTGTCTCTTTCTGCAGACCTAGAGAAATGGTAATATTTACCATTGCTATGAGAAGTAGCAATAGGTTAAATATTCACTGTAGTCCTAAGTATTTTCTCAACTCAAATTTCTAAACTCACATTGTTTGATTATTCACTATTCCAACCAAGTACCCAGTCACTTCTGTACCATTTTTCTGCCCCACAATTCTTGGCCTGAAATCTGGAGGAGGTGGGCACTTCTAATCAGCCCAACTATGCTATCTCCCCTCTCTTCACCCCACCACAGACTCTCTTACTCCAAAGGATGACCCTCTACCATCTTGGATTCCTGCTCTAATTCCTTCCCCTGATCTACAACCAAAGCAGTATATTTTTCAAATAGAAAAAGGAAGACAGGGAATAAAATGTGAGATTGGGAAGAGGATTTCCGAAACTGTTTTAAGAACCAGATCTGGAATGAATGCACTCCACACCCCCATCCCATCTCCTAGCCATTGTATAACCACACACAGTAATATTCTCACCGGCTTCCAGGGCCATTTCTTATTTGTCATGGCTGTTTCTTCTTTGAATGAATAAGCCACGCAGGTAGCAAGGTAGCCACCTAAGACAGCAAAGAGAACAAAAGAAATGCATCAAGGTTCTGTTTCTAATTGCTTTTTCTCTGTTGCTTATTAGGCTATTCTCGGTTCTTCCTGAGGCATTTCTCTCCACCTTGAGCCCAGACAGACAGAAAAACCATAGTTGTGACAAGCTTCCATCCTTCCATGACAACTCCCAAGACACCAGCCTTCGGGCTTATTATCAAAACATTGATAATTAATTATCAAATAGTTATCAAAGCAAGGACAAATTAATGTCATTTCTTCACATTTCCGAGGCAGCAGGGGAATTCTTACAGTGTCACCGTGGAACACAGACACTCCTTTCGGCCATGGAGCTAGGGCAGATGAGTGGCTGGAAAGACGAGCTGATAGGATGGTATATGTCTCAGAGCATTCATCTTTGGAACGCTCAAAATTTTCTACAGTACAAAATAGATCCAGCTGCAGAGATGGAGGAAGAGGAAGGTAGCCTGAGGTGGGGGGGGTCGAAACATGGGCACTAACACCCATGTTCCAGCTCTTCTGAGGTTAAAACTCCATTAGATTCCATTGCACTAGGTAGAAGCCAGGTTTAAGAAACCCTCTGGGAGATGTTGACCTCAAGAGCAAGGAGATTAGGGGGCTAAGCAGAGGGGAGCAATGGGTCACTGGATAAAACATATACAAAACTTCTGAATTGAAGGATATAACCTGAAAACGCCAGCCTTCTGTAGAGTTAAATAAACCTTCTAAAGTTCAGGTGCCAATCAGGGCTTCAGTCTGTAAAAGTGGAAATCTCAAAGGCTAACTCTGTTGACAAATTCCAAGCATTTCCTTCCTTGGGTTAAGCCAGAATGTCAGTTGAAACAATATTATGTGCATCACGAACTACCATCCAGGAATGGCCAACCGCAAGGCATGAGAAAACAAGGAAGATTGCTTTAAAATTACATTTCCTTATCTATATTTTTATAATTGCTATTTCTCCTTAACTCAATTCATGTAAAAGTAAATGTGAAATACTGAAAATCCTGCAATTACTCCTCATTGATTAGCCCAGATTTTCTTCATGTTATTTTAGATTTGCTTATCACAGTATTGACCTTATTGGATGAGCTGTGACATCTTGATGAATATGAATGAGGCAAATACATAGATTAAAAAGTACATCTTGGAGCTGGGTGTGGGGACTCATGCATTTAATCCCAGCACTCAGGAGGCTGAGGTAGGAGGATTGCCATGAGTTCTAGGCCTGCTTTGGTTTACAGAGTAAGTTTCAGGTCAGCCTGGAGTATAGTGAGACTCTGCGTCAAAAAAAAAAAAACCAATGATGTGAATTTTAAGGAATAGGTAAACCATTGCCATAAGATCACAATAAAGAAGAATATTTATAGAAGACACATATTCATTATATATAAATATGTACACAAAGAAAGACACACATGATATTATAGAACAAAGAAAAAAAATTATCCCTCCTTGGACATATAGACACATGCTTGTACAGTTATTTTTGGAAGGTTTGTGTGTAGTATGAATCATGCATGTATGTGTGTCCATGTGTGTGTACCTGTGCATGGATGGGCACATTAATGCAGAGGACAGATGATAATGTCAAATGTTCTCCTCAGTTGAGAAAGGGTCTCTCTTTGAACCCAGAGCTCACTGGTTTGACTAGACCCTCTGGCCAGTAAGCCCCGGAGGTTCTCTGTCTCAACCTCCTCAGTGCTGGGATTACAGACTTGCACCACCATGCCCTGCACTTTCCATGGGTTTTGAGGATGCAAACCCAGGCCCTCATTGTGCAGGTCTCCCAGACTTGACTTCCTGAATCACAGCCTCTTTCCTCTCTTCAATCAGGAAGAATCTGCTATACAATAAGTAAGATGTAGTTCAGGTGAGATGCCAGAGCAATGGAGAGCTCCATGTCTGACACAAGCACTTAAGCAAAACGCTTCCCTATTTCCTGAGAAGGTTTTGCTCCTTGGTAGTCAGAGTCCTTGCTCCCTCTCTCATCCAAAGAAAGCAAAGGAGGGTACATGATGAATTCCAGTTACAAAACCCACCATCTACGGAGCTTCAGAATGAGCAGCCTTCAACATAAACAGCAGTTTATTAACTTGCAGGTTGTAGGTCGTGTTTTTAGGAGTACCAGAAATTTTATGAAATTTGTGAATTTTATGGTTTTGATATCAAAACAAATACTCCCTTGACTTTGCCTTCATCTGTAATATATAATCCATGGCATTTGTTTGTACAACTTTATGAAAAGATAACAGATAAGGTAGGCAGTATGCAGACATCAAGGACTTAGTTATCATTCATGGAGAATGTGGAGAATGAAAAAGACTCCAAATGGTTGCTCCCACAGCTCCTCACCATGATATGTATCCAGAAAGTTACTTCCCAAAACAGTCCACCTGCTACTTGTAATGGAACCTGTATTCTGAGCTTTGTACTATCTCTAGGTGGCGTTAGGCAATAAATGTGTCATGAACATGCAGAGAGAGGACCACACTCTTGTTAAGGCCCAGAACAATGAAAAGAAAATATTTCTTTCTGTTAAGAAGTGAAATCTATGTTAGATTCCATGGACGCATAGGTAAGACTTTGAAGTAAGTCTGCCGAGATGAAAATAATGATGATATAAAAATTCCTCATGGTAATACTGTCCTTGTCCAAAAGCCTTACTGCATTTTCTTGAGGCTAACACTGACATCGTTAGTATATCCAAGCAACAACAAAAGGGAGTTATAAGGCCATAAAAGTAACATAGAAAATGACTCAGAAAGAACAAATCAGAAACCTTCTTGAATATAATTCAGGCACTTACTTTTGTCTTCAAACACACAGCGATCGTTAAGAGTATGAAGGTTGGGAATAGATATTCAAACACCCATTTGTCAGAAGTCTCAGGAAAGAAGCTGAATACAGTAGAGTTATATTCTCAGAGAGAAATGATTAAGAATAAAAAGTGACATAAGTTTCTCAATTTAGAAATAAACTGTCTTGGGTAGAATACAAAATTAACATTATTTCTAGATCCAGTTGAATTAAACTACACAGCACTGAAGATGAGAAGAACACTAAGAGAGAGAGAGAGACAGAGAGAGAGAGAGCCATAGGGTCATAGGGAGGAGACAGGTAAGGAGCTACTATCTTCTCGTTGCTGGGATAAAATATCATCCACATATTCTCAGGTAAATCTACAAAAGTGATGAAGGAAGTAAAGAAGATGAAAGAGTACTTCCTGAGTGTTGCAAGTACTTTCTCTTCTTGTTGCTGGAACAAAATACCTTACCGGAAACAGCTTATGGGTGTGGGGGAAAGGTTTGTTTCAGGCTTACAGTTTTGAGAGTCTTGTCATGGTGGAGCACAGCCCAGACCTCACATCCTCCTCCAGCAGCTTAGAGGAAGCAACAGGAGTGAATGAGCCCTGAAAAAGGGGTTTGTACTAATACTCCCTAAGGACCACTCTGGGTGACAGTGGGGCACAGCCTCCAGCCAGGCTCCACCTTCCCAAGTATCACCAACAGGAGATGAAGAGGCCCAATTACACACACATGAGGCTGTGGGGACACTTCATATCAGATTTTCATACACAGAAGATAGGAATGGGAAGGAAAGAGGTGAGAAACTATGGATCAAGAAATTGCCACAAAACCAATGATAGGTACAATGACATGGGAGTTGGGTTTTTCATTAGATTTTATTTTGTAGTCCAATAAAAATAAGCAAAATAGAAAGGAATTACAAGCTGCTTCAGGTATTAAAAATTAATAGATCTAATCCACTACAGAGTGAGTTTACCCTGATAAATGTAAATGTGTTTCTGTCCATTGGGGTCCAAATATATATATAACAATTACTTGTTTATAATGTCTAAAATGTCATTATAACTTTATTCTTCATTCCAAGGCAATTGGAAGGTTGAGTCTATTTGCTGGAAGCTAACATCCTAAATGTTTTAATAAATTTTAAATTATGAAATTCTCAGAAGACATGAAAAATAATAAGTTCTAAATTCTATTTTTCTGTACCCCCTCACAGAGTACACATTGGTATAGCTAGGTTGTGTGAAATAATAGCAAATTAGTACAGTAAAAAATAAATAAATAAAAATAAAATAGTAACACGTAGACATTTACCATTCGCTCCTAAAATCCTTCGGACTTGTTACTGCTGAAGATTGTGTGCTTGAGAACGCTTGTGTCACTATGGAGGAAGAATCTAAAATGTCTCTAAAAATGAGTGGCAGTTACTGAGAGATCTAAGCTTGGGCCAGTCCTGTCAGTTTGGGAGGATGACTTAGGTGGCAGGATTTGCAGAGGCATATGATCCAGTGTGGGGTTATCCTGGGCACTGCATAAAATGTCACAGGAATCTATTTTGGGCTCTAAATATATGATTTAAAAAACTAATGAAATTGCTCAGTGGTTAAGGCACTTGCCTCCCGTGTCTAAGGCCCCCAGTTCAATTCCCCAGTACCCACATAAGCCAGACCCACAAGGTGGTGACCCTGGTGTGCTCTCTCTCTCTCTCTCTCTCTCTCTCTCTCTCTCTCTCTCTCTCTCTCTCTCTCTCTCTCCCTCTCTCTCTCTCTCCCTCTCCTTGAAACATGAATAAATGAAATATTTAAAAAAAACTATAACCATGGGCCTGGGTAAGAGTGCTTGCCCAGCAAGCTTGCCCTGCAAGCCTGTGGGCATGAGAGGGTCTGAGATCATCAGAGTTGACTCCTCAGCCACCATGTAAAAATCTGGACATGGTCATGAATCCCTATAATCCAAGTCCTGGTTAAGGGCAGACAGGAGAATTGCCGGGACTCAAGGTTAGCCAGTGTGATCATGAAAATAGCAGTTTCAGGTACAGTGGCAGGTTGTCTTGGGGACAGGAAGTAGATAACAATAGAAGAGGACATCTGTCCCCCCTACACACAGGTGCACTGTGTGTGTATCTTCACACACATGTCCATACACATGCATACAACACATATACCCAAAGGAATAAAAATACTATAATGGATTGCCCCAAACAGCCACATTCAGCTTTCATCTAGAGCACATAAACTACAGGGTGGGAGAATCAGGCTTCATATTTGTGGTGGATTGAACCAGATGTCCCCCATAAACTTATATGTTCTGAATGGTTGGTCCTCAGCTGATAGCAATTTGGAAGGTATACCCTTTTTTGGAGGTGGTAATTGGGGGAAAACTTAGAGTTATTAATAGCTAGGTCCCCTTGCCTGAGTTGCGCTCAGTCTCCTGCTGCTGTTTTCCACCTGTTGCGGCAGAGGTGATGTCCAGCCTCTGATCATGCCATGCTGCCCCTGCCATCATGACACTCCTCCTGGAGACTGTAAGCCAAAATAAAAACCTTCCTCCCATCAGCTGCTTTTGGTTGGATGCTTTTCCCAGCAAGGAGAAGATAACTGAAACAGTATTTATATCCTCCTGGAGGTGAGCTCCCATTTGGGTAAATGATCCTGGAAGTCAGTTTCAATTTTCTGTGAAGAAGGTACAAGCAAATGGAGATGCTTTAGTAGGACATTTCAATGAGTGTCCCCTAAACCTCCAGCCTACCCGGAATCTGAGAATGACACTGGATTTGTGAATAGACTCTTGTAACATGTGACTAGTGAAGATGATGGTGTGGTAGTTAGTTAAGGTTAGAACTATCCCAGTGACTGTTGTCCTTACATGGGGACAACCTGAACATAGACATGAACCTAGAAAGAAGGCATTATACAAAGACAGATACTAGGAAAATATCAAGTGACAAGGTGCTAGTGATAGAAATGGAGTGTTTATAACCAAGGAATATCACAAATTATCCAATAACCTCCAGAAGCCTGCAACCAAATCATGAATGGACAAATTTTAGTCATTTTTCAGCCACATAGTTTATGATGTTGCTGTTGTTGTTGTTGTTGTTGTGGCAACTTCAAGAAAGGAGCCAGGAGGCTGGAGAGATGGCTAGGTGGTTAAAGGCACTTGCTTGGAAAGTCTGATAGCCTGGGTTTGATTTCCCAGTTCCCAAGTAAAGCCAGGTGCACAAAGTGGCCCATGAGTCTGGAATTCATTTGCAGTGTCATGAGTCCAGGCATGCCTATCCTCTCCCCTCTCCCCCCTCTCTCTATTTCTTTTGTAAAAGTAAATGTTAAAATAAGAAAGGAACCAGAGACCATCATTCCTATCCAAGCACTGTAACATTTCCCACAACTGTCTATTGTCTTCCCTCAACCCTGAGTTAATGGCCAACACACATCCTCATTTCATTCTGCAAATACAGCTTCCCAGTCCGATCTATCCAGTGTAAGCTCATTTGTATACTCAGAGTCAAGTACAGAAAAGCAGCACTTGGTAACAGAAGAGAACATGTTACCTGCAACATCCACAAAGACCTCCCCCAGCTCTGTACACCCCAGCATACAAATGACCATTCCCAATTTTGGAGACACTTGCAAAAGATCCCAAGGAAGGTCTTTGGGAAGCCAGCTCTCTGCTCCCTTCAGAAACTAACAGAAAACCTATTCCAATCGGTCCACTCACAGCTTTTCCCAAGGACATTTCTTCTTTGCTTTTCCTCTTCAAAAGCCCTGAATCTGAACCAATGGACAATTGCCTGACATGATACAGAAGGAAACCAAGCTGGAGAGATAGCTCAACCTTGCAAAGCCTGACAGCCCAGGGTTCCATTCTCTAGTACTGAGTCTGGATTCCTTATACCCTGTCTGCTGGAGTCTCTTCTTTAGTAGTAGTAGGAGGTCCTGACATGGAAGGCCTGTCTCTCTCTCTCTCTCTCTCTCTCTCTCTCTCTCTCTCTCTCTCTCTCTCTCTCTCTCTCTCTCTCTCCCTGTCTCTCCTTGCAAAAAAATATTAAAAACAGGAAGCCTGGTGTTTGCTCAAGTGCTGATTTGAACATGCAGTAACCCATGGGAAGAAAAAAATACAAAAGCCAAAACGGAAAGGAAGGGAAATTACCAGGTAAAAAGAAGAAATTTGTTTCTGATTTCAGATTAAAAATATTTTTTTAAATACCTGGTGAGTTATTTTAGTTATTTTCACTTTAAAGTGGGTAAAAGCTGATGAAGCTGGGCTTTCATTGAGGACTAGTAATGAAGACGCAGTGCCTTCACAAAACTCGACCTGTAACCTTGAGGTTGTTCTGGGAGGTCTCTCACAGAAGAGCAAACTCTGGCATTGAGACAGCCCCAAGTTCAGGTGAGTTAACACCAGCCCTCCTATGAGGTTTAGTCACACTTCTAAGGAGTTCCGCGTAGTGGAGGCTCTAATTTACTTTTCCTGTATTTAATTAAATGAAATGCTGTGCTTGAGTAGCTTTTTGGGTGTGCTGAAGAGACACACAGGGCAAACTCTGGTTTGGTTTGCAGTTAATTACTTTATCTGTTACACAGGGCTTCCTCTAAGGCCAAAGTATAGTGTCATATCCACCTTCTCCAAGCTCCCAACTTTTTAAACGAAAACTCAAATTCCTTAGAGGTAGCAAACCAGATTTTTTGTATGGTTGTTGATTTCCAAGGTAGGGTCTCATTCTAGCCCAGGCTGACCTGGCCCTCACTCTGTAGTCCCAGGCTGGCCTTGAACTCACAGCTATTATCCTATCTCTGTCCCCCAAGTGCTGGAAAAAAAGGCATGTGCCACCATGCCAGGCTTCAGCCATACATCCGTATTTATATATAACTGTATATTAAAGGTGTCTTTACAGTATGTGAGCTATCAAAGAAGGATTGCACTGTTAATAGCAGTTGCAATGATTTCAGGTGCAAGCTGCTTGCTCTCTCTTTATATGGCTGTGCAGAGAAAAGACACATCTTACAGCTTTTTCCAACTTTGAACTTCTTGTGTTCTAAAATGCGGCAAGTTAACAAGGAACTGCAGGCTACATTTTCATGCGGCTTGACAGAGCGACTTTATTGTGTAGAACATTGGGAAAACAGTCAGTAAAAAGAACAACCAGTAACTTGCAAGGGTGTAGACATTGCAAAATCAATTAACTACAAATAACAATGAGGTGCTCTGGACCCATGATTGTGAGTGTCTGGTTGTCAATTTCACAGGATTTAGAATCCTCATGGAAACAAATGTCCAGAAATTTCTATGAAGGATTTTCTAGATTGGGTTAATGGAGGTGGAAGGATATACCTTGCTGTGGGGAACACCTGTCTGTGGGCTGGGGTCCTGGACTGAATAATAATGAGAAAGTGAGTGGGTCAGCAGCCCTCTTCTCTCTGCTTCCTCACTGTGGACTAGGTGTGACCAGCTGCCTCAAGCTCCTGCCACCATGCATTCTGTTTCATGGGATGGACTGTAACCTCTAACTAGAAGCCAAAATAAATCCCTTCCTTCCAGAAATTGCTCCTGGTCAGGGATTTGATCACATCAACAAGAAAGTAACTAATATAAGATCTAATAAAGTCAGGGGACCATCCTTGAGTGCTGGTCTCCCTGCTGGTTGAGACAAAATATCCTGAGTGAGATTCTAAGCTCTTCCTGTTACATGTTTAAAAGCTCTTCAAAGTAGTTATCACTGGACACAAGAAATAGGTAAACCAGATGAATTCAGGAGAGGAGCTAGAAAAGTTGTTACAATGTCTTAGAGGCAAATTGTTTTAAAGCTTTGGACCAACTGTGTACCTGCCAGACTTCTGCTGTCATCATGCCCCCATCCTGCTTTGTCCGTTTCTTGTCTCTTCTGTCTGAAAATTGTGTGTGAAGCTTGAAGGTTTTAAAGAAGTATTCTTATGCCTAACCTTCCTAGGAAGTTCTGAGTTTCTAGGAGCATGCTGTGATTGGTTAAATTGTGTTGTCAACAAAACTTCCACAGTAATCCTGAGTGTTATGTAACAAGTTTCCTCGGAATTGAGGAGAGAAAGGAGGCTCAGGGGATTTAGGAAGTCATGTTAGCTAGAAACTTACATCCCTTCCTGGGAGGGAAGTGCAGGAAGGAAATTCCAGAGACTCAGGAAGTCAATAAGTCTGCTAAAGGGTTTCAAAACCCTACCCTAAGCTATTTAAAGGGGAAGGGAAGCTCTCTCCTTCCCCCTGCCTGTTTGCTGGTGTGTGTGTGTGTGTGTGTGTGTTGTTTATGATTCTCTCTCTCTCTCTCTCTCTCTCTCTCTCTCTCTCTCTCTCTCTCTCTCTCGACCTGTGAAAGGAGGGCAGGCTCTTTTTCTTTATGGAACTTTCCGTGAATCTGTAACTTCAATAAATCCTTTCCTCCCTTACCTGTGCCTGGTTTGGAGGGTCATCCCAGTAACATGTGACTATGAAACATGCCTTGGTTATTTTTCTCTTTTCTTTCTTTTCTTTTTTTTTTTTTTCTTTTGTAAATCCATCACACCTCACTCATTGTTTATCATTAAATCAGGTCTTAATAAGTGCTGATTTTCAATGAGTGTTTAAGCCACAGGTTAGAAAACACACATCCATAAAGTGTGACTATATTTAGGGAAGAGATACCCATAAAAATGCACAAAAATAAAAAACTGATGGGGCAATGGCTCAGTCAGTAAAGAGCTTGGTGCACAAGCTTGAGAACGTGACTCAGTCCCCCATCATCCACACAAATTCCAGGCAGTGGGCAGAAGGTTGAGACAGGGGAAACTCAAGGCAAGCTGGCTAGTTAGACTAGCCAAATCAGTAAGCTCTGGATCCAAGTGAGAGACTTTAGCTCAGTAAATAGAGTGGAGAGAGATCAAGGAAGATGCCAACTATTAACTGCTGACCTCAACACACATATGTGACCCCACACATATAAACCATATAAACACATAGAACTACAAGCACACACACACACACACACACACACACAGAGGAAAAGATACACATGCCCGCAAAGAATGATTAGTTACAGGAAGGGGGATGGCAAGAAGAAAATAAGAAGACATTCTGTATATTTTTTTATTTGAGTAACAGCCTCTGCTCTAAATCTCACTTTCCGTATTAGATGAAAAAATTTCTCTCTTCAGTCTCTTCCTCACATACAGTTAGGAAACTTCAGCAGTTCTTGCTACTTTGTTTAGTTCCTTGATATTTCACGTCAAAACTCGTATAAATACAGGAAAAAAATAGCTGAGGGTTCAGCTAAGCCAGGCAGAATAGAAATAAGGGGATACACTAAGGTTGTCTCAGTCCAGGGTTCCTGCCAGAGTCCTGACTCACACTTGGAGCACAGGTGTTGCATAAAGTTTCCAGGTTACTCACACATCCATTGGGATTTTTTTGTTTGTTTGTTTGTTTGATTGATTGATTGGTTGGTTGATTTTTGTTTTTGCAAAATTAACCCCAGTTAATTTATTTTTGTTTTTCACTTATAGGATGAAAAACACCTAGTTCCACCCCCCCCCCGGGTATGATCACCCTTCATCTCTTTAAAAAGGTTGAGTAATTATTTTAATGTTAACTACCCTAAGAAAAGAACTTAACCTACTTACACAGTTTAATCATAATTCATTTTGCAAATGTGAATTTCACTTAATGACTAAATTATGAGCCCACTTATAATTCCCATGTTTCCCTTAAGATGAGGAACAAGAATTATGTGCAGAGTTTGTGTTTGATCAGTGTTCATTTAAAGAGGGGTCTTGGGCTGGAGAGATGGCTCAGCAGTTAAGGCACTTGCCTTCAGAGCCTAAGGCCCTGGGTTCAATTCCCCAGGACCCACACAAGCTAGACCCACAAGGTGGTGGCCCTGGTTCTCTCTCTCTCTCTCTCTCTCTCTCTCTCTCTCTCTCTCTCTCTCTCTCTCTCTCTCTCTCTCTTTCTCTCTCTCTCTCTCTCCTATCTTTCTGCTTAAAAATGAATAAATAAAATATTTTTTTAAAAGAGGGGTCTCCATTGACTCTGCATTGTGTATTCTAGGTTACACTCTTCCAGACATGATTTTTACAGTAGAATTCACCCTGGTTCCTAATTCATTGTAGTCTTCTATAGTACCTGTGAGCTTCCGTGTGTGTTGGGGAAGCGATACTAGCCTCATTATGAAGGTGGTTAGAAAAATAAAACATTGTTGGGGCTGGACAATCAGTGTTGAGAGTATTTTCCATGCAAGCACGGGGTCTAAAAGATCCTAAATTGTCCTGAGTTTGATTCCTCAGACCTGCATGAAGAGCTGGACATGACCAAGCACACCTGTCACCCTAGTCCTGTGGGGTGCAGAGACCAGAGAAGTGCTGGACTCACTGGCCAGCCAGTCTGAATGGAGAACTAAGGCACACCAGCTCTGGGGTTCAGTGAAAGACTCCATCTCAAGGAAACATACAGATTGGCCATAGAGAACATCTGAGCATCTCCTCTGGACTCCACACACGCACATGCATCTACACCAACACGTATGTGGACCACACACACACTCAAAACAGAGCCTCGAAATAACTTCAACCTTTATATATTCACTGCACTATCTTTCCTGGATAATGTTTTAAAATATTTTCTTTATTTATTTGAGAGAGAGAGAGAGAGAGAGAGAGAGAGAGAGAGAGAGAGAGAGAGAGAGAGAATGGGTGCACCAGGACTTCCAACCACTGCAATCAAACTCAGAGGTATGTGCCACCTTGTGCATCTGGCTTTATATGGGTACTGGGGAATTGAACTCATGTCCTTCTGCTTTACAGACCAGTGCCTTAACCATTGAGCATTCTCTCCAGCCCTCATGGACAATTTTGATTAAAGAACTTTAATCCAGTGCCTTTAATAAGTAGCATATTATAAGTTATTAATTTTTCAGTGGTTACTTGTAGATTAATGTGGCTTCTTTCTGTTTGCTATTTTATCCCTTTGAGCATTCTCCAACCACTACAAGCCAAGAGGATCAAATAAGTGCTTCAGATAAATAGGTCAGCAGACAACCGTCTTGGCATCCATGCCTCAAAAGTCCAGTGGACAAAAAAAGTTTAAAGATAATGTTTAAAATGAGATATGCATTCTTTTAGGAATAAAGGAAATGTTAACATTTCATTCAATCATAAAGAATAGTTTTGAAGCTCTCTTGAGGAAATATTTCTGTCCCTACCTATTTTTTCTTTAATATTCAATATTTTGAAATAAAACAAATGTTTTTTTTTTTAAATTTAGTTCAGGCAATCATGGTATTTTTTGTCTGTCTAAAAGCTCCCTCTTCTGACCACGTGGAGAAATTCTTTATCTAGTATTATTTTATATGTTATTTATATAACTTTCTGTATTTTTCATTTCTCTCATATCCATTCTCTATTAAGAGTTCTCATTTCACCCTAATAAGTATAAACCAATTTGGTGTCATAGAAAATGCAGCTTGTGCTCAATATCTTACCTGAAAACATAGCAGTTGTAAATTTTTAATTATTTTTCTCCAAAGTTATAAAAATTTGAATACATGAGAAAATTAAAATCCAATCTTTTAAGAAGTAATTATGAGCAGCTACTTGCAGCAAATATTGTATTACTGAGTAGCAGTGGTGGGGGCAGACTAGAGGGTTTTCTAAAATAATTTTTAATTCTATAAATAAGATACTTCATTTAAAAATTGAAAATATAGATGATAGGTTCAACTCACAGTATATCAGCTTGACTATCAATTCTTGAAAATATGTCTCTTATGTATAATAGTCTAGGGAAGCATATACTATCACTTCTTAAATAATAGCATAGAATATTTAAAGTAATTTTATTTTGTGCTACTAAAAATGGTGCATTTATTTATTTGAAATAAGTATTTCTCTTCATTTCCTTGAGTCAACTGAAAATGAAATTTCTAGGCTAAAATTTACAAATAATTATGAAAACTTTAGCTTCCAGAAAGAATACAAACCTACAATCTGCCCAGTAGCACATAAGTTCACTCCATGCCCTCAATGATTCTTCGTGTCTTAAACATTTGTTAAAGTCATAAATATTAAATGGTATTAGATAATTACTTTTTTATTAGAATCACATAAAAACTTTCCCTCTAGTCTTCTGATAACTTTTATTAGTACTTCTTGGCAAATTAACTTTGGATATCCTTTAAACATATTCCAAATAAGATATTCAAGACTTTGCTAAGAATTTCAATGTCTCTTCAATAGGTTATCATATACATGTGTTAATAAAATATTTTACTCCATTCCTTATTGTGCTTTATAACACAGGATTTTAATGTCTCAAATATTCAATCCACAAATGTAATCACTCATGAATTATATTCATCATTTTTGGTTTTATGTTTTTAAATGATGGATTTAATTCACCTAGTATTAATTTTGTTGCATGGCATAAATATAAATGTCATTTTATTTTCCTAATAGTTATCTCTAAGCAATGTCAAAAAATAATTGAAATTTCTCCCATTGATTTCAAAACCAAGTGGATTATATAGTATAAGCTTCCATATGTTCTGCCTTCCAATTTTCTATTTCTCTTTATGGTCAGCTGTAATATTTAATTTTAACTGTCCAGCAGCAAATTAGCTTTCACTATTCCTCCTTTTCAGAATATATTTGCTCTCCTTTGCACATGGTGGTTCTATAATCTAGAACTATTTCCCCAAGTTTTAGAAACTTTCTGAGTTTCACCTGCTTTTTCATTAAGTTGGAGAAAATTCGATACAATATTGAGTCAGGACAGAATTTTCATGTATTTCCAAGTTTATTCATAGCACCTGGTCAATTTCAATGCCACACATGGCTATTGTTACACATATAGATGCTTCACTCTAAAGTTCATTCCAGTTTTCTTGTAATATTACCATAAATTATATGTTTAAACTTCAGGTGAGTTACTCAGTTCTCAATATTTATTTTATTTATTTATTTTTAAAAAATATTTTATTTATTCATTTTCAAGCAGAGAGATACAGAGAGAGAGAGAGAGAGAGAGAGAGAGAGAGAGAGAGAGAGAGAGAGAGAGAGAGAGAGAGCGCACCAGGGGCACCACCTTGTGGGTCTGGCTTATGTGGGTCCTGGGGAATTGAACCCAGGGCCTTAGGCACTGGAGGCAAGTGCCTTAACCGCTGAGCCATCTCTCCAGCCCTATTTTATTTATTTTTAATATTTATTATTTATTTGCAGTGAGAGGGTGATGAGAGAGAGAGAGAGAGAGAGAGAGAGAGAGAGAGAATGAAAGGCTGTACCAGGACCTTTGCCATTGCAAACAAACTCCAGATACATGCACCACTTTGTGCATCTGGTTTTATGTAGGTACTGGGAAATTGAACCTGGGCCATCAGGCTTTGTAAGCAAGTGGCTTTATAGCACCATCTCCATATTTATTTTTGACTGGGTCCATTACAGAACTCTTTGAATGTTCTTCATGCATTCTTTCCACTTTATTGTTGAAATTCCAAAGGGCCCATGTGGGAACATAACATTCTCCACGTATCAAAATTTCTTCCTGGTTCTCATTGAGCTGTTTTCATAAGAAGGCTACGTATTTCTTCAGCTAAAAAAAATTATCTACTTCCCTCTTCAAACAATTGTTTCTTCTGTTCTTTTCTTCAAAGACTACCAAGTATGCATATAATGGAATCCGGTGTCTACCTTCTCCACTCCTCCCTCATCTGTTTCTTTTCTCCGTCCATTTCCTTTCTGGTCTGTTCTGCTGCTTTGGGTGTTTTCTGTCCAGTAATCAAAAACTCTGTGGCATTAGTTATTTTTCTTTCATATCTTCAAATTCACTTTGAATTCCAAAAATAATATTTTAAATATCTCACTTTATTTATTATTTCTCCTCTCCAGGTGCACACTGTTTGGATTTGATTTTCTTTTTTGAAAATATTTTTATTTATTTATAAGCAAAGAGAGAGAGAAAGAAAGAAGAGAGAGAGAATGGGCATACTAGGGCCTCTCGCCACTGCAAACAAACTCCAGATGCATGCACCACTCTGTGAAAATGGCTTTACATGGGCACTGGGGAAATGGAACCAGAGTCCTTAGGCTTTGCAAGCAAGCGCCTTAACTGCTGAGCCATCTCTCCAGCCCCTTGTTTTGACTTTCTATAGCTCCTGTTTTATTCCAGTCTTACCAAACCTCATGTCATCATTTCCTCCTGGCATGAGCAGCCCCTCTTGTCTTATATTTTACTGTGATCATAAAGAAGGCATCACCCCAATAGACCTTATTGGCTGTAGTCACCCTTTTCAGAACGAGCTCTTCTTCGGGATGTTGGCTCCTTATTTGTACCTTATTTGGAGCTGAAGAGTCTTTTCACAGGCCTCCTGTTGGCTGTTTTCTGTTTACAGATCCTTGAGAGGAAAAGAAGTCTCTTCTTGCCTCTTGTTGACAAGTAAACAGAGGGGGAGGATTCGCTGTGGGTCTGCACTGCCCATCTGCTTGCTGTTAGACATCTCCTCTCGGATTTTAAGCTGGAGAGGTTTTTGTTTAGAGGATGATATTTCCATTTAAATTGGTTGACTGGCTTAGTGAAAGCTGCTCCCTAACAGAAATGTGGAGAAAAATGCCTGCTGTCTGGGGCAAACCATGTGACCCAAAGGGCAGTGTCTTGTGCCCATATCTGTGCCTGTGTTGGCATCTATGATGTGTATAAGGTGGCGGCTTCACCTTAGGAGGCCCTTTATGGAGGAGGAAGTTCTGCTGAATGGGAAGAAGACCCCTGCTCTCTGCTGGGTAAAGTTGCACAGCTGAAAACATCTGCCTGCTGTTGCTCTTTGATCTCCTGTGGCAGAAGTGACTCTGAGGGTCTTGTGACCCTTGCCTGCCTCAGTGGGTCCTTCTGTCTCCCATTTGCCACCACAAGTAAAGACACCTTCTCAATGCTGCCAGGGTTGCTCTCGTGATTCTCACTGTGAAGAAGCCCTGGTTCTTCCTTCACCTTGACCCCAGGTGTTCTCCAATCAGAAGAAATTCTTTACAGTTTCTTCCCTAGCTTTCAGTCATAGCAATATTTCTCCCCCTAGTTTTCTTTAAATCATTTTGAACATGTCAAAAGAGATCTAGATGAACAAGAAACACATGTCTGAACTCCATCAAGTCACAGCTCACCAAGACATCATTCATTTAATTCTCTAGCCCCGAAGGTATAGCGCAGAATTTGCACACATTTGTTCTAGAGTCTTTTCAAATTTGCATGCATTTGTTCTAGAATCTTTTCAAGAATAAAAATAATCCCCTCTTCCTCACAACCGAATGTACTTCACTTTTAGTCCTCTTACCTTATATATACTTAGCTTCCCAATTCAATCAGAGGTTTTGCATATGACAAGAGTGACCACAGTTTCTCTAACAGCCCCCTCTGGCCTTTCTATTAAAATCTCCTATGCCAAAATTTTCATACCCAGGTAGATCAGAGCAATGATTACCGTGACAAGGTTAATGTAAGCTTTCTCGTTAAGCCTTCTCTCTCTCTCTCTCTCTCTCTCTCTCTCTCTCTCTCTCTCTCTCTGTTTGTCTCCACTTTCATCTGTCTTATGCAGACCAGATGTTAATAACCTATACATTGAATGAGTCACTTTGTCCTGCCCCTAAGACAATAAGAATGTATTAAAAAGGTTAGGATCACCATCTGTGGCTTATAACCAGAGCAACTAAGTGAATTAACTAGCCTACCATGCATATCCATGTGGGGAATTTGTGAACCTTTCATCATAAACAAAATAACCTCGCTCATGATCTCTAGAAACAAAATGATAAGAAATCTCATCAGTGCAGAAGTTTCAGACATAATTACAAAAAGAAAAGTGAAGAGGAGTGATTCCTCTAAGACTAATATTTTCAGAAACTAGCTACAGTATCATTCAGTAGATAGAAAAATCTGTTTCCAAAGGCACCGGTGCCTCAGGCTGCCCTCCACAACCATTTAAAATATTATAATTAATTATCTGCTGGATGTATAATAATATACCACGTCTGCTTCAAGACACGTCGTGTGTTCTGCAGAAATCTTTTAAATTTTTTTTTTTCTGGAACAGCAACTGAGAGACATGATTATTCCCTATGGCCAATTCAAAACTACCCTAAACGCAACCTTAATAAAATATGTTCTGAGTAATTTCTTACTTGCTTAAATATCTTAAATGATCTCTCTATAATTAGAGAAAAAACATAATCACTGTGGTCAAGCCACAGAGTGTTCACTGAAGGTATGGGGGACCACTGAGTCCTGCAAGAGACCCACTCCGTGAAGCATTATCTCTTTATTATCTCTGTCACAGGCAGAAAAGTACATGGGGAAAAAGACATCCTGCCTAGCATAAATTAGGGAACCATATTAACCACCCCACAAAAAAATAGAACTTCATGATTTCCAGTCCAATTGGAGATGTTGGGATTGGAGAGAAGGGCAAAATAAACTAGAAAAGACTCCTGGTAAGACCAAAGAATCAATTAGGAAAAACAAAACCTATAGAGAAATATCCAAGGAGGTCAAATAGATAAAAATGTCCCAGACAAAATTTTAGTTTTACAAACTCATCTATGTGTTCTCTGGTAGGAACTGGGCCTTATTAATGATTTCATTTTCATTTTCATTCTTGTGCCTCGGTGCATAAGTCTGGCTGGTGTGAAAATAAGAGGTGTGAATAGATAAATATGAACATCAAAACAAATGATCTTTACTTATAACTTTGCAGTCGTCTTCAGACATCACCAAATACAGCAACAGGCTAACCAAGTGTCATAAAACCAAAACATAGATGTCGCGGTTAGCACATGGGCTTTGGGGACTAGTGATGTCATTCCAGTGCAAGACTAGCTGAAGTCTAGTCTACCTCCTTCCCAGTGTAACTGTGTAGAACTAGACATGCTGGGTGACATCTCAAGGGAAGGCGCAGAGGAGCAGCTTCATGGGCATGTGTCCTAGGCCATCAGACAGAAGGCTTCTTTATCCACTACTCCAAGCAGCCCTCTTGAAACTTTTAGTCGTGACATCTTTGAACCTTTATTTTGCACCTGAAGTCAACAGGACAGTGGAGCCTGTGAATGAACAGAGGAGAGACTCTCAGTGCTACACCTACAGTCTGCCATTCTGTGCTGTCACATTGGCTCACTGTGTAAGCAATGGTCCATGCACACAGAATTCCACTGGAGTCGAGGCATGGGCATCCAGAGATACACAAAGTAAGGATGGGGTAACGTGTTATGTCTGTCAGTAGGAGGGGTGGGGAGCTGAACCAGAACTTGCTTCTGACTGAGAGAAAGGCAGTGATAGTCTGAGAAACATGAATGCCCAAGGCACTCTACTATGATCCGCCTTATAAGTTTACTTTCCTGTACTAACCAACCACTTATGGTGAAAATGACCTGCAATAGGATAAAAAAAGATGGGGGCTGGAGCAATGGCTCAGTGGTCAAGGCACTTGCCTACAGAGCCTAACGACCTGAGTTTGAGTCTAGTACCCACTTAAAGCCAGATGCACAAAAAGGTGTAAGTATCTGGAGTTTGTTTGCAGTGGCTAAAAGTCCTGGTGTGCCCATTCTCTCTCTACTCTCTATCTGTCTCCCTCTCTCTGTCTCTCTCATTCAAATAAATAAAAATATTTTTAAAAAGAAAAGATGAAAAAGAAAATACTACCTTCTCTGGTCAGTCCTGACTTATTGATAAGCCAAAGGTAGAGAGTCCTGGCAGAATGCTTTTCCAAAAGTGAAATGAAAACAGACAGGATAGTACTGTACAGCAATTTCTAAAAGCTAGTAGAAAAAGCAATGCATATGCACGAGCTCTGAAATAGAAATTATAGAATATTGACTGTCCAGGTTCGATTCCACAATACCCACATAAAGTCAGACACACAAAAGTGACACATGCATCTGGAGTTCATTTGCAGGGATAAGAAGCCCTGGTGTGACATTCCCAATCTCCCCTCTGCTGACCAAAATAGATAAATAAATAGTAAATAAATAAATTTTTAAAATGAAGTCAGACTAAGTGATGCTCTTGACACACGGGAACTATGTACTAAAGGTATTTAAGCAAGATCACTTAGGATGTTTTAGGTGTTCTAAACTGATTTCCAACCTACTGCTTAGAAAGATATTACCCCAGTAAAAATGTCAGCAATGGGGAGGGGAAGACTGTGACAGGAGAGTAACCTGTCCAATAGAATAATCTGTAATTGGAAAACTGAAGAAGGAAAGGGTGCAGAAAAATTACATCCCACTGGGTTACGTCTTCCATGATTACCCCTGAACTGATTGGTATCTTCTCAGAATTCCTGTGAGAAATACTTAATACCAAACATAGCCTAGTGGATATGATCCTACAATCCTTACTGTATGATATCCCCATACAGACCCGGCGATGGGTCCTCAAACACAATAGTGATGTCTTAATATGTTTCCCATCCCCTTAGTGTTCCATATGACATTTCATAAATAAATGCATTAAACAGATTTCTTTGATGAATCAAGATTCCTAGAAAATAATATGTTACCACAAACCAGATTAACTAACAAACTCCAGGCTTGATGTGGTAACTCTAAGTTGTTAGTTTTCTGTAGTATTGACTTCCTAACAAATGAGATAAAATTTCAGCCTTGTCTTCAAGAGTCAGGTCATATATGTTTTCAGTTTAATCTTACCATCTTTAGTAATATAGAGCTAGTAATGGCTGGACAATTTGAAGTCACCCAATTTGATTAGAATTCCCAATTAAAGTTCTAGTGTTGAAAATGCAAAATGACACATAGTAATATCCTGAACCCCATATTTTGGTTCTTTTTAAATGGTAGGCTTATTGTATGATTTCAAAATGAAAAATGCAGTTCTTCGGGATTCATTTACTATAAATTGATGGAAATGGAGTGGAAGAAAACTTAATTCTCTTGGCCTTATTGATGATATTTCCTTGTGTATAATAATTATTTCTCAACATTGATTTGAGAAGCTGTAATTTGCTTTCACATTTAATCAATGAATAGCAATATTTGTATCATGATTCTTCTTGAATAATACCACAATTAATCCCTTCAAGCACCCCTCTCTTTCCTTTCTCTTACTAGTAATTTTAGGTTTCTGTTCCTCGCCGAACTGTTTAGCCTGTTAGGAATTCATGCGACATTTTACATGGAACGAAGTGTGAAATGTCACTTCCCACACTGCTACCTTATAAATTATTCAGCCTGCTGTTTATCAGGCAGCTTCTGCTTATAGATAAGAAGTCACCTCTCGTTTGCTGCACACAACATAGAGGCTTCAACAATCAAAAATTGTACATGGCCTGCAAAGAGACCAAGGAGAAAAATGCAAGCAAGAATAGTTTGGGATGAGCCTCCTGATACCAAAACAAGTCCCACCAAGCTCTCTGGGTACTCAAAGGGATAAATCACATTCAATAAGGCACAGGTGACAAGAAGCAAGCATTTTCCTTCGTAAGGGGTAGCTTGACTATACCTAAAGGACACCATATTCCTTGTGAGCCTTACAAGGACCCTTACAAACTGCAACAGAGAGCTTGCAATTTTTTGTAGAATTTTTTTTTTAGTAATAGTAGTGTTTTTTGTAGTATCTGAAATGCATTGCAATCTTCTTGCTAATTCCTATATTCTCATCCCCATATAATTTTATAATGTTTCCTACTGTGTCAATTTTTCTATTTAAAACATGACATAAATATTTACAGAGAAAGTTGATGCTCACACACACAAAAAAAATCCATTTGACCCAACAACAGTAGTAGATTCCTCTACCCCTGCACCAGGGCCTAAGACCTTCCCATTCCCAGCGATAAGTTTTTGATTAGATTTTCAGTACCAGGCATGAAATCTCTCCCATAGATTTAGCCTCAAATCCATAGACTAGTTGGTTATTAATTACCACAGTAGTCATGCCAGTATTGTGGCATTTGGGGACATCTGGCCTGGCTAGCCATTTGTGTAGCTTGCAGGGTCCTCTGCTGGTTAAGACTGTTGATGACTTCTCTCCCTGTGCATCCATCCCCCAAGACCCTGAGAAGTCTAACTTATAGTAAATGAGAGGCATTAAGCTGAGTTTTATCAGTCAAAGTCAACCTAGATAAGAGATGTCCAAATTTTGAACATTAAGAGAGGGTGTTGTGATCTAAAATGTGTTAGTCTAAATGCATAGCTGTCTTGGGACACATACAGCCTTTGGTTGTCTGAGTGGAAAAAGATCAAATAAATAAAGCAGCAATATCCTATCAGTCGGGATTGGACAAGCCCTGCCAATGAATGAGAAATGTTTGCCTTGTTACACGCCACTGAGGATTGTGGTCACTCACTGTCCTGTTGTATCCACTGAGGTTGGTGGTCACTCACTGTCCTGTGTATCCACTGAGGTTGGTGGTCACTCACTGTCCTGTGTATCCACTCAGGATGGTGGTCACTCACTGTCCTGATCTATCCACTGAGGATGGTGGTCACTCACTGTCCTGTGTATTCACTGAGGATGGTGGTCACTCACTGTCCTGTGTATCCACTAAGGTTGGTGGTCCCTCACTGTCAAGCAAAGCTAACAGATCGACTTTGCAAGATGCATGGACTTTTAAAAGGTGGAGGAAAATACCCTAAAATGAGACACAAGTCATTCCATGCACACAGTGTGTCTTAGGGTGGGAAGGAATCTTCAAGTTAAATTGGGGTTATTTGTTATTCACATAAGAATACTGACACTCTCTGCCAATGAAATAAGAAAACAGACACTGGAAGTTACTGTGCTACTGAAAAGCACACAATGCCTCTCTTAAATTACTTTCTAAATAATGAGACATTGCTAAGTAAATTTAGAAAAGTAAAAACCTAACTTTAAGGTATGAGAATTACCTTAGGGGCCCAAGACATTGAAATGAGAGTAATTTACCCAAATCCTTCTTCCCTCCCTCCCTCCCTCCTTCCTGCCTCCCTTCCTTCCTCCCTTCCTTCCCTTCCTTCTTCCCGCCTTCCTCCCTCCCTTCCTTCCTCCCTCCTTCCTTCCTCTTTTCATCCCTCCTTCCTTCCTCCTTTCCTCCCTTCATTCCTTCCCCCTTTTCTTCATTCCTTCCTCCTTTCCTCCCTTCATTCCTTCCCCCTTTTCTTCATTCCTTCCTCCTTTCCTCCCTTCATTCCTTCATTCCTTCCCTTTCCTTTCCTTCCTTACTCCCTTCCTTCTTTCCTTCCTTCTTTCCTTTCTTCCTTCCTTCCTTCCTTCATTCCTTCCTTCCTTCCAAGGGAATGATATTCTAAGCAGTTCCAAATTGCTAAATATAAATTCTAAAACCAATTCACCATCCAGCAACTTTATAATATACACTTGATAATTTTTTAAAATCTATTATTTTTTGTTGTTGCTGCTGCAACAAAATACCAGGCAGAAGCATCTTTCAGGAGGAAAACTTTGTCACATGGGTGGAGGAGACACAGCCCTTCAGGAGGGGAAAGCATGGAGAGCGAAGCATCTGGTCACGTTGTGATGTGGTCTGGAAGCTGAAAGAGATGAATGCTTGTGCTCGGCTCACCTTGTCTTTCCCCTTTTTCAGTCAGTCCATAACACCAGCCCGTGGGTTAGGTCCATGTCCAGTCAGGTTGTGTCTTCTCTGCTCAGGTAAACCTCTCTGGAAACAGGTCAGGCGATTCTAACCTGAATCAAGTTAACAATGAAGGCTGACCTTCAAATTCCCCAAGTATTAAAATGAGAATGAGGAATTTGGGAAGAGTTCTAGAATTTGGCAAAAAGGAAGGTGCATTTATCCTATAAAAATAGAAATAAAAACAACTGGAAGACAAGAATATTAGAGACCCCACATCCCTCCTCCCTAGTTAACTGTGTTTAGCTCCAGTGCCTATTTCTTCAACAGAGATGTGCCTTGCCACTGAGCTTGTATCTGAAAAAATCTCAGCTCTGCTGGGACCTGTCAGCACCACCAAAATGTACCCCCCTTGGCTCTTTGTTTTCTTGTCTTAAAGTTAATACTATGTATATAAGACATTACCAATGTGTATTGCTTAAGCATACCATATAGTATGAGAATATGGGAAGAAATAGTATTCTCTTAGTGTCAGACACACTGATGGAATTATAGCTGATAGAGGTCTATAGCTAATGGGGAAATTAAGGTATCATAATGAGGTTTTAGAAGAGCCAGACTTAAGTGAAGCAGGAAACCGATTAGGGGAGCCACCGGGAAGCTTCCAGGACAGTGGTGAGCCTGAGTGCCTCAGGCACTCCTGTCTGTGGTGAAGAAGGTCTGCATTATAGCCAAGTCTCGGGCTCAACATCCAATGGAGCATCTAAAAACTATTTATAGCGGGAGGCTAGAGGTGAAGTTGTGGAAAAAATAGAAAGGAATGTGAAAACAGGGTGTAAAGAGACTGTAGATGGTTAAAAGAAGATTAAATGTAAAATTTAAGAGTGAGATCAGAGAACATTAATATGGTATGAGAAGTTTAACACAATAATTCAAAACTCTAATAATGGCACAAATTGGAAATGTATGAATCCAATCTAATAAGGGCTCAAGAAGTTGTAACACTTTATATGGAGTTAATTGGAACTTTTGTTCAAATGCACTAAAAAGAGTTTTAAAAGAAGAGAGGGCAAGGAAGATGGCTCAGCAGTTAAGGCCTTTGCCTGTAAAGCAGAAGGACCTGAGTTCAATTCCCCAGTAACCACATAAGCCCAAAGCATAACGTGGTACATGCCTCTGGAGTTCATTTGCAGTGACTGGATGCCCTGCCCCCCCCCAAACAAATAAGTAAAATATTGAAAAAAAAAGAAGAGAAAATGAGAGGAGAGAGAAGCATGACTCTTAAAGAATGGAAAACTTAGGATCATGAAAATGAAGGAACAGTGAAGTAACCAGCACACAGCAAGGCAATGGGAAGTTCTGAAACAGCAGAGAAATGAAAACAGGACAAAGTGTAAAAGACCCAGGGACAGACAGTCAGTGAGCAGACACAAGAGGGGACAAAACCAGAAAAAAATGCTAGGATGGAGGGGGTACCAGACCAAGGGGTTGGTGAGTGAATCCTGCTAACCTTTGCAGATCCATCGCCTCTCAATACGACTGGACCACACATGCCCTTGAAGATGACATGTCTGGTGATGAAGCAAGCGCTTATCTCTCAGCCTTCACCAAGCTGACTTTGTATTGTTGCTGCAGTTGGCTCAGATTCAGCAAGCCAAACCGTGTTCCTCTCTCTGCCAGATGAGGATGCACTTGTCCCAATTGTGAGCAAAGGTGCCATCTGGATTAAATGTTGATGTGTCTCTTCACTCGATCACATAATCTCATATCATATTTGGTCTGGGTTTCAATATTAAATTTCTCAAGCACTTAACCACTCCAACTCTTTTCAAGCAACATTTGTAAGATATAGTCATTGAGGAACAGAAATCAAACTAGTATGTTAAGCAAAGCCATTTAAATATAACAAAACTATTTTCAAATGCAGTAAATATCCCCTAAGAATGAGGAATGCTGTGATCACTTAAGAACATTTTTTATTTCTTGTTGTCTGTGCATTATGCTAACTGCTAATCTCACATCCTCGAGTTGCATGTTAATGCCGGAGGATTGAGGAGTCACCTTGTATTTTTAAAATTTTTCCTTCAGTCTGAACGGGTACTTGCATCGTTCCATCTTTGCATTAATAACTTACCATGGGCTTGATTTGGATTGAAATAAGCAAGAAGCTTTGCGGGATTCTAGCTGAAGAGAGGGAATGATTGCATCTGCTGTATTAGTCTGGGATAGATGTATTCTATTTGCAGAGTACATCTACCTCCAAATCAAGTGTCTTGCCAAAAGGCAATTTGACAGCTAAACTTGAGGTTCATAAAAACATAGCTACTTGGAACAGTAGAAATAAAACAGCTCCCAAACTTCCAGTAAAGCCTACCTGTTCTACTTTTTCAAATAGATTATATTGAATAAATAAACTATTTATCTTTACCTTCAATACTTAAACAGACATATATACACATGTAATTTTATATTGAAACTCATTTATTTGTATAGTAAAGAAAGGGAAATAAATGTTTTTCTTTTTTTCAAAATAAAAAATGGATAATTTTATGTCAAAAATAATTCTTGGTTATGGTAGGGATGAGAAACAATTTAAATATAAAACATAGCAGACTTTAAATATACATATAAAATAATTAAAATATAAAATATAATTAAATTATGAAATCCTATTTTCACCAAATAAGAAGTCCTTATAGTTGCTACCTTCATACCTGTCTTGTTTGTTGTTGTTGTGTTTGTTCTGTTTGTTTGACGGATGGTCTTACCATGTGTTCTTGAACTTGTAAGCCTCCTTCTCACTCCCAAATATTGGAGTTAAAATCTCTACCACAATGCCAAGATGTAGTCTTTTTTTTAGACTGACCTCATGTAGCCCAGGGTGGTAGCCACATACTTGCTATGTGATAGAGGATGACCTTGAACTTCTAACCCTCCTGTCTTCACCTCCTGATTGCTAAGAGTACAGTCATATACCACTACACCTAGCTTTCTCTGATACTGAAAATTGAACCTAGGGCCTCATGCGTGTTAGCAACACACTCTACTAACTGAGCTACCTCTGCCCTACAGGCATGTTTTGTACATATGAAAACACACACGTAACTATACAGCTATGTAACACTATACTCTTTTTAATGACATCTTCCTTCTGCTCGTTATAATGCTGTTCAAGAATGTGTTCTACACCCTCCACAGCTCAGGGACCATTGCAGAAGAGATGGCGGGAAAAAATGTAAGAGCCAAAGGAAGAGGAGGAGCATTTATAATGCCCTCTTCCAGACACAAAGTGGCCTTGACATTCATGACCTCACAGTGCCTGACACTACCTACACAAGACCTACATATAGGAAGGAAAAAATGATGATATCAAAATCAAAGAGAGTAGTGAAGGATGGATTGGGGGAGGGAGCAGGAGGAGTGGGTGGGAGGGAATTAGCATGATTTACATTGTCTATATTTACAGATGTAGACAATAAAAAGCTTTTTAAAAAAGAATATGTTCAAATTCCATAAACCATAAATTACAAAACCACTGCTGTCCTCGGTCTGTGAGGGTTCCGATGCTCCTTGGGTCATTGATGGTCCTTGCTGCTCCCTGAAGTAACAATGGTCCCAATTTTGGACAAAATTATGTATAATTTCTGTTTTATGAGTGTTGCAGTCAGCTTCTTAGTTGCTGCGCAGAAAGAACACAAGCAAAAGTGGCTTGTGGAGGAATGGGTTTATTTGGCTTATGGACTCAAGGGGAGACTCCATCCTGGCAGGGTAAACGATGGCATGAGCAGAGAGGTGGACATCACCTTCACCACAGCCCTGGAAACAATGGCAGGAAGGTGTGCCAAACACTGGCAAGGGGGAGCTGGCTTATAACCCCATAAGCCCGCCCCTGACAACACAGCTCTAGTGAGGTTCTAATTTCCAAATTGCCATCAGCTGAGGATCGATCTATCAGAACACATTCATTTGTTTGTGGGGGACACCTGGATCAAACCACGACAATGAGTAATTCTGTGATCATATTTGTGCGTATATACCCATTATCCAATTACCCTTTAGAGTTATTGCCTGTTAATGGAACAGTTTCAAAAACTATGGGTAGTCTCAATTCAAGTCTTATTAAGTTTTTACAATGCTCCTGGGCTTTTGTTGGGGATTTCCTTGAATTTGTGCAGTAAGTAAAATCTCACCTGTTCCTTCGTGTGCTTAGTGAATATGTACTCATTACTATGAGCCAAGTATCAGCAGAAGTTAGGATAGAGATGTATGTGTCCCTGTGACACATTTGCATGAAGACTCAAACATCAATGAAAGAGAAGCAACACAAAGATAAGAGTGTCATCCAGCTGAAAGGATAACAGCTTTGAAGAACAGAACACTAAAGTAAGGAAAGAAAAAGTCACAGGGGGCTGGGGAGATAGATAGCTCAGTAGTAAAAGGCACTGGCTTGCAAAGCCTGGAAGCCTGGTTCAATCCCCCATTACTCACATAAAGCCAGATGCATAATATGTTGCATGCATCCAGAAGTTTGCTTGCAGTGGCCAGAGGTTCTGGTGTACTCATACATTCCTTTCTCTCTGTCTCTCTGTCTCTCTCTCTGTGTCTCTCTCTCCCTCTCTCTTCCCCTTCTCTCTCTCCGCTCTCTTTCTCTTTCTCTCTCTTCTCTGTCTCTTCTGTCTCAAATAATAAAAATGGTTTTAAGTGCATTGGATAATTGAGATACAAGATCATTAGGAAGGCTTCTTCAATTAGTACTTGAGCAAAGACCTGAAGGAAAGAAGGAGAAAGGCAGATGGCTCCCAAAGGGCAGAGGCGAAGGATAGGTTAATTGAGAATACCACTTAAGTGAGAGACACAGGATGAGATCAGAGCCCTCTGATCTGAGAAAAGAATTTCAAGGAGGGAAGGTTTATTGGGTTCATAGCTTCAGAGGTTTCAATCCACGCTTGGTTTATTCCACTATAATGGGCCTGGGATAAGGCAGAGTGTGGAGGCTGCTGACTTTGTGATCACTGGGAAGCATCAAAACCAAGAGGGGAAGTATAGATTATTCAATAGCACACCCACAGGAGCCTATTTCCTTCAACCAGGGCCACTCCTAGTTTCTACCAGCACCCACTCAAGAATGACATCCAATTATGAACTGTCATAAGATTTGTTTCACTTGTTAAGTGAAACAACCGCCTCTCAGTAGTGCCAGTACCTGAGGACTAAGCCTTCAACCCATGAACCTCCTGGTGGACACTTCATAACCAACACAGAATCTGGCTCAGAGGTCACACTGTGAAGTACATTTGACTAAACAGCAGAAAGTTTGGATTTTATTTTGAGTGCTATCAGAACTCAGGGAAGTTATTTTGTGCAGAGGAGTGACAAAACACATCTTAAACACCCTGCTGTTTCTTCCTGAAGTAAGAATTCATTAATGTATTCATTTGTCTTCTTTAATATCTCCCAGTGGGATGTCTAAGTTTTAGTAGATGCTTATTAAATGTTTTATTAAATATTTGTTTTACTTCAATGCTCTTCTAAATAAGAATTTGTTTCTGGTAGACTCATAGCAAAAATATTTCTGGCTCCTTTAGACTATCATGCTGGAGTTCTATAAAGTTAGTGTTGTGCCAAGGAATCATAAATCTCGGGAAATATAGACAAGAACATAAATTCCTGAGGAATTGCAGAGAATGGCCTGAGTTACATTTACTTCCCTTCGACTCACCTCACAGGAGACAGGAGGATACATTCAAATACATAAAGATCAGATGAATTATGCTTTCTATATTTTCTCTTACTTTTTATATAAACCTAAAACTGCTCTTAAAAAATAGTCTTTGACATGAAAAGAAGAAGAGTATTTTCTGGAAGAACTATGGTCGTGCCCAGTACCCTCCTATGGATCTGTAGATCTGTGTGGTTCGGTTGCCCAGCCCTTAAATTTGTCTCAAATTAAATATCCTAGAGCAAATCCTCCCCCCAAAAAAGTGTGCAGAGGTCCTGACACTACGGATCAAGGAACTAATGTGCAAAAGAAATAGAAAAAGACTCTCAAGGGTGAGTCTTCTGCCCACCACAGTCTTATGACAGGCCCAGTATTTCTTACCTAACAGTGGCTAAGATGGGCTTTGGGAAGCACAGGAACTGGAGTGGAATGTCTCACCATGAACTTGTCAAAGACCTAAGCTGCTGGTTCAAGGAAAATAAGCAAGGAACGTACTACCTAAGTTTTACATAGTCCCTCACCAGTGTGAAGAAAAAGATGGATATGTGGTCTAGCCATGATCTCCTTGTGTTTATAATTTTCTAGGAAACATGGAAGTAAACTTAGGAATTAGGTTAGGGGGACCTACACCTCACTATCAAAGCTCTACCATGAGGTGCTGGTATGAAGGAGACCTTCCATGAAATGGCCAGAAACCTGGTTCAGTGAAATGAGAATGAATTAGGCAATCAAAATTCCTAATCAGAAATAGAAATCCAATGTCATTTTGCTTATAAAGCTACAGTTTCCTCTTATTCACAATGGAGAGAACATGTGCCTTTTAGATGCTTAGAGTGAAAACAAAGCATGAAATGCACAATGAATTAAGCATCCAAAGACCAAACACATACAAACTATATAAGTCCTTATAGGTTTCTAGAAGACAATCTATACCAATGGCTCCCTGCTTAGGACACACAGGGTACTTTCTCTCACTCATCTTTCCAGGCTTCCAGACGGGTGTGCCCCAGGAGAAGGACATCTCAGAGCTGAAATTCCTCCAACTAATTCAAAACCACAAAGCAGGCATCAGAATAGAATGAAATCTATTTTTAATGTATAATACATTTGTTTTTTTCCACTGACGATGTCTCATACAAAAATATCAAAAAATAATCATAAAAATAAAAAGCTGTCGGAAAGTTGCTTTTTTCATACCTGAAGTATGGGACTCTGAGGACGTGTTCATCTGTGATGTGAAGACACAGTCATGTGAGAGTCTTTCCAAGGACCACAGAGAATGCACATATAAGTACAGGAAATACAAAAATCGAACACTTCTAAATTAGTTCAACATGTAGTGATCAAGGTGAGTACATGCTATGTGTCACATCCTGTGTTAAGAAAGGGAAAAGATACAGAGAAACATGAACTACCAAGTAGCTCATAATGAGGAAGAGAGAATATACACCTGTGAGTATTGAAGAAGTCGTAAATAGCAGCAGGGGCAAAGGGGCCTAGATCCCGATGCTACTGGCAGAAAATACTCAGGAGATCCATGAGTCACAAAGATGGCAAGCAAAGAGAAAGCCCCAGGCTCAGCATCTACCAGAGCTCAGAGGACATTGCAGAGGTAGTTACAGAAACTTGATGAGTGCTGCTCTCACTGCTAGGCAGAGAACCGTCTCTATGGAGACGGTGGTACACACTGAGGAGACTCAAAACTCATAAAGCCAAAAACAAGAGGCTGTTAAGAGCTCGACACTAAAGGAATATGCACTCAGGAGGCAGGGGTAGGAGGATCGCCATGAGTTTGAGGCCAGGCTGAGACTACAGAGTGAATTCCAGGTCAGCCTTGACTGGGGGTTGGGGGGAAGAAGCAACAGTAAATAAAATTCAACATACAACAAGAGCAGAAATATATCACTCTGCTTATCACAGGAAGGACATTTGAGTGTCACTTGCTAAAGATAAATTTCAACAATAAGAATATATTTTATTGAATAAATAAGCTGCTGTTTTCTACCCTTTAAAAATATTTTGGGTCTCAGATTGATACAAAATGAATACACATTAAAGGTTGTTTCTAAGTCAATGAGGGAAACAGAAGGATGCTATAAACCCTCAAAAACATAGCTTAAGCAAAAAGTTGTATAATAAAGGACCATTAAATGAATTCACACATGGATGAACCTTGCTTTTCCAAAAAGGAAGGAAGAACACCTGAATCACCACATAGATTTTTAGTCTATCTAGAACAAGAATCATTGTGGGTTGCTCTCATTTATCTGAAACATACACAATTACATCGATCAAAGCAAGGAGAGATCCAGAATCCCTGAAGCATTGGTCAATCAACTCAGAGGTCTATACTCAAAAATACCTCATTGGGCATTGAATACCAAAATTCTTTGTATGATATTCAATGTAAAGCTAAACTATCATTTTCTCATATTAGGTTTCGAAAAGTGCTATATATTATAAAGATGTCACTAACATGAGATTGTGTTCTACACATTTTCCCATGCAAAGTATCTTATAGGACTTTGTCAATCAACAAAGTAGAATGATCCATATACATGTTGGACATCTATCACTTGCAAATCTAAAATGCTCCTGAACCTGAAATTTTTGAACACTGACAAACTAGCCTCATGTGACAGCTCACAGTTAAAATGTAGATACACTGAGAATATTGTAAGACATTATCTTTGAGCAAAGTACATGCAGTAGATATGAAAAAAAGAATTTCATATTTATATATAAGTTCTATGCCAAGATATCTCATATACATACAAATATCCCAATTCCCCCCCAAAAAATCAATAGATATGAAATCAGAAATGCATCTATTCCCAAGCATCTTGGATAAGGCATATTCAATCTGAATTTTTTTTCAATCTGAATTTTCATCACATGATGAAGCATAAATGGAAAGGGATTAATTGAGTTTATTTCTGACCTAATGAAATTAAGCATAGAATATTAACTTGAGCTGTTATGTACAAAACTTTGAGACATTTTAAAAGTTCTCAGTCCCATGAGAAACTTTCAAAAAGGATCAAAATGATGGCTTTCAGCAAAGTGTCTCTCAAGATCAATTAAGTCATCTGGGATATATTATTTTAAAATTAATATGAAAGAAACTGTATCTTTGCAGTTTTTTTTTTAAAGTACCTCTTGGCTATTTTAAAGAACTTCTCTTTAAATTTTGCTTTCTGGCAAAATATATTATATCATTGATGTGATGATTTTTCCCCTCAAATAAGGATGACTTGATCCCTGAGGAAACCAATGTAAGGGACCTAATATTAATTCAAATCATTTTTCCTCCCAAAATAACCATGATCCAACATGCCCAGAGTGCAGGGTGTATGTCCTGCTGAGTCATGGTTCTTGCTATTCACCTTGTCTCCTGATTCTCCTTTTGTCATTTAATTACAAGTCTAGAATCTACTAAATATAGTGTTTGGCTGCTTTTACCTCCTCTCAGGGCCATAGGTGATTTATTGGATGACATTGACGGGGACTGGCTGACTCACAGGTACCCAGCATTCAGATTAAACTATTGGACCCTTCTTGGGGCTGTGAGCCCTCCAACTCAGTAGGAATGATGACTTTATATACAACTCCTTTGAGTTTCAGAATAATTTTCACTTGCTATCCACAAGATTTGGAATTGTGTTCTAAAGAGTCATTAAATTCCCAATTTAATTACAAATTCAGGACTTGCAGAAGTATAATATATGACATAAATAAGTAGTTTAATAGTTATAATCTAAAACTAGATTGTGCCTGAAATATACATATCTTCCCTTCATTCCAACCTTTCATATGTCCACCTCTCTCTCTCATAAATAAATTAAATATTTTAAAATAACATAAGGGGAATGAGACCAACGCATGATTGGTCTATACAGTAATAATAAAATATTTTTAAATCAAGTTAGAAAGGTTAGCTCTAGTGAGCTACACAGCCTCTGTCTCATAAGCTATATAGACATGGTAAAGTAGGGATCACAGGGTTGGGAGGCAGGCAGTCACACCTGGATTGCACTCCAGCTCTGAGGTCCACCGGTTCCCCAACCCTTTTACCCTCATCGGCTCATGTGTCACACTGGAAAGAAGCAGAGCTACTTTATGATAGACACATTGTGATAAAGGATGAAAGCATATGAGCATTCAGTCAGTTAGAACAACTGCTGTTTTGCTAACTTTGCTCCAATACATAGAAATGAGAAGCATGAAGTCGTAGGGAGATGGAGGGGTTTTTGAATGGCCTTTTATTTCTTTATCTAAAGTGAATTTTGTGATCAGACAATAAAGAAGAGTCCATCATCCGCAGCCTAGGTGCTACCACAGCAACAGGTCAGCTTCAGTTGACCTCGGTGCTGATCTAGACCTCAGCCCTTCACATCCCACAGAGAAGCGGTGTCTGTCCTTTGCCCTAAAATATCCATTCAAGGGAAGGCAAGAAAACAATAACCCAGATTCCTGTCTGATACAGAGAAAAGAGGTGGGCAATGCCAGCTAGCTTTGTGGCCACTGGGAGCTTTTCTACTTTTATCCTATAAATACGGAAAATTTTACCTTCTTTTCAAGTCGACTGTGAAGGTAAAATCATATGTACCTGCTGGAAGCATCCTGGGCTTGGAGTCTGTGTTCATACCCTTTCTCTTGCTGCCCAGTCTCAGACTATTGTTCCTAAATGCTGTGCACAATTACTTAGAAAATAAGCCTGTCTCAAAGACATCAGAGTCTGTCTAGAGATGAGGAGGCAGAGGAGGGACCCTGGGCTGGATGAAGAGAAGCAGCCTGGTGCTTCTTTGTGACGAAGAATTAACCTTCCCTGAAGAGAAACCCACCCTTTGTGTCCCACTAATGAGAGATGATATTTAGGATCCCAGCTGCCCTACCTGATGAGAAGGTCTCTGTTTGCCTGGGGATTTGAACCATCTGATAGTTGAGATTTGGGGCCAGACTTTTATAGTTTCTTACTTCCAAAGAAACCGATGACAGACAGTGTTAGCCAGCCTTCCAAAAGGCTGGGGAGACAAGTTCAGCCATGGAGGCTGTATGTGATTGACAGGACAAACCTCTGCACACCAGAGGCTCACAGGGGCATGTCTGGTTGTTATTGATGTGTATTATCACACCCTGGGGCCACCCTTGACACAAAAATGTGTGGGTAACTGGTGTTCTGCACTTGGCAACCCTCAAGGACTCTGCCCTCCACACCTCTTCTGTTGACTGGTATAAATCTGAATTCTCAGTCACCATAAATCTGTCACCAAGAGTATAACAAAGCGCCTGTAATTCTCTGAGTCCTTCTAGCTGGTTATCCAACTGAGGGTGCTTGGCCGTATCCTGAACTTGTGTTGGGTGTCAGAAGCAAAAGTCTTTCTGAGACTGATCCCTCTAGCCTTGCAGTTGACCCACTGGGATGATTTAGATCTTCAACCTGGAAGGACCTAGAATCACATGTGAGGGATTAACTTGATTAGGTTAATTGATGTGGGAAGACTCCCCTTAACTGGAGGGCTCCCTTGCATGGGCTGGGGTCCTGGACACTATATAAAGCAGAAACTGAGCTAGGAAGTAATGTCCATCTCTGCTTCCTCATTGTGGACTAAATGTGACCAGCTACCTCAAGCTCCTGCTGACAGGCTTTCCTGCCATGATGGACTGCACTCCAGAACTATAAGGCCAGATAAGTCTATCTTCCCTTAAACTGATTTTCGCCATGCAATTTGTCCCTGTAATGAGAAAGCTAACTGACATACCCATATTCCTCACATTTCAGAACACAGGGAAACAGTCACAACAGGAAAGATTTTTCCTCATCCAGGCAACACAGAGAGATGAGATTGTGTGAGGAAATTTGGATGGATGAGTGATGAAGGAAAGAGGCAAAAAGCTTCATGGGAGGAAGACAGATAAACCAATTTTCCCAAAGAAACCTTACATGAGGATCGGTAATGACATGATAGCAATATTGAAGCCTTATGTTTGAGCAGGATGGAAGAACCAGATGCACAAGAATCTATTGGTAATTAAAAAAGAAAAAAAGACTAGTATGATAACATGAGAAATGCCAAATCAATGTGTTTAGAATTTGAGCTCAAAAAAATTATAAATTTGTGTGTGTGGTATGGTGTGTGATGTGATGTGTGTATGGTGTCTGAACATGTGTGTGCAGATGTGTATGCTCTGTGAATGAGGAACCCAGAGAACAGTGAGTGTCTTCTGTTTTCTCACCCCCATTTCCTGGAGCCTGAGTCTCTCAATCGACCTGGAGCTATCTTTCTCACTGTTGGTTTTGTTTGTTGATTATTATTATTATTATTATTATTATTATTATTATTGGTGTTGTTGTCAGCAATTCCCAAGAAATTCTCTAGTCTCTGCCTCCTGCAAGACTGGGGTTGTAGATGTGTGTGTCCATGACCAGCTGTGTGTGGGAGTGCTATGGAGTCAAACTCGGGTGGCCTTGGACCCTGATGCTTGAACAGCTCTTAACACCACTGAGCCATCTCCCTGGTCCCAAGAAATATAGCTTTCAAAGCTCCCTGTATGATTCAACTATGTACTTAAAAATGACAAGTATATGTGACAACTACGAAAGACTTTCAATGCCAAGCTAGAGAGAACAAGTCTACTCTGTGGTTTGACAAAGTCAGCCTTAGTTGAAGTGATTTCTTTCATACTTCTTTCACGAGCTGGCACTCACTGTTCTGCCCCAGCATGGCTGATGTCATCTAAGGGCCATGAAGATGGCCACATCAATTTTGCATTCCACAGACTGAGTAGTCTCCAGATTTTCAACATGGTTCCAGAAAGTTCTCTGGTTGAAAATGAGGACAGTCTTGTGAGGCACCTCTAAAGTGAAATTTCCATGGTGTCTGATATTTGCTTCTTTCTGCAGGTTCCTTTGAGAGTTTTGAGGAGTCCAGCAGAAGCAAGAAGAGGTCTGCCCTATTCGGACCTATCTTTTCTAAGTGGTCAAGTCCACTATAATCTCTGGCTCTTCTAGTTGCTGGGCACCCTGGCAATGTCATCACCAACTTTATGTGGAGGCAGGCAGAGAGGGATGCTCTTGGGGCTGGAACACACGTGGGATCTGCTTTCTCACCCATACATCTCAAGACATGCAACTCTGCTCTCTTTAAGGCTGGACTTGGGTTATATGGTTGAAAGCAGATGCAAACTAATAAATAATTATATCTTGGCTTCATCTCAGCCAAAATCTGAAAGTAGTCCAGATTTTTGTGCTTGTCCAATAGACTCTGTCTTCTCAAAGCCCTTCACTCTCTCTTCCCCTCATTCTCTCCCTCTCTCTGCTGTCCCTCCCTCTCTCTTTGAAAAACAACTAAATTGCTTATGTAAAAAGCCTTTCTGATTTCCAAGGCCATGTGAGTCACTGAAGCAATAGTGTCCTTCAACTTGTCATAACCTGAGGCACAGAGGTGTGCTTTAATCTACTTAAGTGATGCCTCTTTTGGTACCAGTTTCGGGGTTATGATCATTCTTCCTGGACAGGGCAGGTCTGCAATACAAATTTAGTTTCTTCAAATTAGAAAGAAGAGCAGACTTGAACAGAGTAGCAAAGCTGTTAAGTTTGGAATGAGCAATTTTTCATTGCAATGGGATGTCACCTCTAGACTTGGTGGCCGAGAAGCCCACAGTCTCATTTTGTCAATTCACTATTCAGAATGTTCCAGCATCATAACTACATGCTTCAAAATCACATTTTATAGCCTAGGGACAATTAAAAATTTAAGTAAATGATATGTATTAATGCACACTATGACTACCAAGTGTGATTTCAAAGTGTACTGTAAGAATTAATGGGTGGTCCTGGCCTATCATCTAGGCCCCAAATGAAACCTATTTGAAAGTGGTGAGATAAATAAGAGACCAATCACCACAGCAAACCAAATAACCCATCAAAGGTCAATGGAGACAGACACCAATGATACCCAACACAGCCCAAAGCAGAAGTCTAGAGATACTTAAGAACTCAACAATAAAGCAGACTTAAAACCCACCCACCGTGACTCAGGGAACCAAGCAGAAGGGGGGCCAGAAAGATTGTAAGAGCCATGGTGGGGGAGACTATCCAGAAACATTGCCCCCTTCAGCAACAACACAAAGGGGACTGGCTACCTCTAGAGCAATTCATAACCCCCTACCCCATGGACAGATCCAGTATGCCCACTGTGATGGTTAGGTTTTGTTGTCAACTTGACCTCTTTAATTATCTTGGGTAGGTCTCTGAGGATGTTTATAGGAAGGCAGCCTCTCAGTAGGGGGCAGGATATAAGGAAGCTCAGGAGAGCTAGAAGTAAACATCCTTTCCTGTGTGAGCAGTGCAGGAAGGAAATTCCAGAGACTCAGGAAGCCATTAAGTTTGGGGAAGGGTTGTAAGACCTCACCCTAAGCCTATGTAAAGGAGAAGAAATTCTCTTTGGCTCTCCTGCCTGTTCCCTGTTCTCTCTGTGTGGTGTAGGTGATGGGTTTTTCTCTCTGCTCAGACCTGTGAAAGAGGGCCAGCCTCTTTCACTGTTACAGAACTCCCCCTCAATCTGTAGTTTCAATAAATACTTTCCTCCCCCAAATTGTGCTTGGTTTGAAGATTCATCCCAGCGGCGTGTGACTGACTGCAACACCCACTGAGGAGGATTCCCAGAGGATTGGGGACAGAGAAGAGGGAAATTGGGACACTGTCATAAGGTTTGCTCATACAATGTATGGATGTTAAGGCTTGAGAGATGACTCAGCAGTTGAGTGTCTCCCGTGCAAACATTAGGACCTGAGTGCTAGGTTTAAACCCACAGAACTCATGTAAACAGATGGGCATGGCCATGCATGTCTATAACCCCAGTTCTGTAGGGAGCAGAGACAAGAGAGTTGCTGGGGCTCATTGAGATTACAAACTCTGCAACTAATGAAGAAAAATAAGCCGATGAGTAATGGAAAGGGGCATCGGATGATCTCCTCTGGCCTCTTTGTACACACAAGGTGTCACATATGCACATGTACGCATCTGAGTCACCTATGTGTATACACCATGAGCTTATACTACACACAATACCACACACACACACACACACACACACACACACACACACAAGTTAACAAATCTGAATATTCTGGACTATTGGCAACTTTTTAAGACTTCATAATTTATACATCTAATGTCCCTTTTGTGACTACAGGAAAGAGAAGAGGCTTACAAAATGGCTACCTGTTTGTTCTGCAATTGGCTGAACAGTAAAGATTTTAGACTCTGTGTGTCATACAGTCTATCACAACTGCTAAAATCTGCCATTGTAGGGCAAAAACAATAAAGGTGATATGTCCACAAATGAAAGTCTGTGTTCCAATAAAACTTTATTCACAACATCATGTTTCAGCCTACATTATGGCATTAGGACCACAGTTGAGTGAACCTGCCTTAAAGGAATGAAGAATATAGAAAAAAAATGAGAATCAATAAACCATTAGAATCAGTAGAAATTCTAACAAGCCTGCCAGATATGAAATCAATGACAACAAAAGTAAGCATTTCTGTCTGCTATCAATAATCAGAGAATGTAATTAAAGATAAGATACTACTGATGGGAGGGGTAGAAATCATAGGAATCTGAGAATTAACCAAAATATGGAGCCCTGCTTTGGGGGCTATATTAAATACTTTTAAAGGATACAGGCTCTTTAAAATGAAAGTAAACATCTTAAAATTCTCCTCGAATTTAGCTGTATATTCAATTCAACTTTGTGTTTGAAAGAATAATGAACTCCCAAAGAAGTCCACCTCCTAATTTCTTGAATATGTGAATATGTCAGCTCATACGAAAAAGGGATGGACATGTGTTATGAGGGTCATCGCGATGTCTTGAATCCCAAATGTTCTCCATAGGTTTGTTTGGAATACCTGGTTCCCAGGCTGTAGAACCTTTAGAAGGAGAAGCCTGTCTGGTGGAGGTACTTTAGTCTAGGCAGGCCTGTGATGGTTTTAATCTCCTCTGTTCGCAGCCTGACTCTTCTGCTTCTAGTCTAACACTGGGGGGTGAGGAGCTTCCTGCAACACACTTCTGTATTCCACTGCCTACACTTATTCTCCATGCCCTCTCTGCCTTGCTGGGCTGAAATGTTTGAAACCAGAAAGCAAAATGAAACCTTCCTGCCTTAAGATGTCTCTGTCAAGTATTTCATCACAGCAAAGAGAAAACAGCCGATATAATTCTTAACCTTCAGATGGAGAGGTTATCTGCAACCACCAAATGAGCTGATTGTAAAGACCCTTTCCGAGCAGAAGACCTTTCTTCCCAGCTAGGGAAGGCTCTGTGTCAGTGCTGCCAGCAATGAAGATGACGGAAGGAACACAGTAATCCAAGGAATGCAAATGTCATCTTCAAAGCTGAAAAGGGCAGAGACCAATTTTTCTTTTCCTGAAATCTTCCAAAAAAGAGTGTGCTTTAGCAGACACCCTATTTTTTAGGTGAGACCATGTGAAACTCCGAACCTTCAAAACTGTAAGATAATAATTTTTGTTATTGTTGTTATTCTGAGTCATTAAGTTTGTAGCAAATTGTTACACTAGCAATAGACA
>PVHP010003878.1:62096-75445 GCA_004024765.1 Zapus hudsonius | reverse complement strand
TGGGGAATTGAACCCAGGGCCTTAGGCACTGGAGGCAAGTGCCTTAACCACTGAGCAATCTCTCCAGCCCTGTTTGTTTTTGCTTTTTTGGGGTAGGGTCTTGCTATAGCCCAGGCTGACCTGGAATTCACTATAGTCTCAGGTAGCCTCAAACTTACTCTGCCTCCTGAGTACTGGGGATTAAAGGCATGTGCCACCATGCTCCCGACTGGAAATTTCTTTTTGTGGTTATAACATAAAGGAAAAAAGGCCACTAGGAGGAGCAGAAGGAACAGGGACATTTATTTCTTCCTCAGGCTTCAAAGACCTTGTCAAAGCAGAGGTGCCTCTTGGGGCTGGATGTAGCAGGTTTATTCTAGCCCACTGTTCTCAGTAGGGGAACCGTAGCCAAAAGCGGTTGCATGTTGGCAGGATGTGCAGAGGATGCTTCAGGATTCTTAACAAGTAGAGCAGAATGCTTTTAGAGAAAGAGACCGGATTTGCAGTGGAGACAGGGAAAGAGAGTGCGCCCCTGCCAGGAACTCGTGCCCCAAGAATTCTGAATTTGTGAATGCGACCCACACAGAACTTGGACGCACAGGGAACATGCTTGGGTGGGCACAGAAAGCCAGTGTCTCAGGAAGTAGCTGTCACTCAAGTGTAGGAGAGTAAGTTCAGGTCATAACAGCCATCCACATCAAAGCAGCCAATCCTCACAGAGGTGTGACTGGCTCGCTTCATCTATCAGTGCCCATATCTGCTGCACCTCGGAGGATACTCTGCTGGGGTCGGGGAGACCCTCACGGAGGGGTGCGGACTGCTCCCTGGGCACTGGGTGGGAAAGGCACTTGGGGAAGTTCATTGAGGGGCTCTTTGGTCCCTGCTAATAGATCTGCAGCTCCCCCATAGAGATGATGGTTGCCTCAGCATCAGACGCACCTCCAGCATCCTGAGCACGTCACAGCAGCTGGGGCCTGAGCAGCAATCCATACTCCTGGGCTCCCTCGTCACTGTGTGAGTCAGGCATCAGACAGTAAGTCCCACAGGCAGGCTGCCCACTTAGCTGGTGTGTGTTACGCCAGGGAAGGTGACATCGATGACCAGCACGCCAGGCCTACCTGAAGAGCTACAGTGCTTTTCACAGGACAGGTCACTAACATCCGGGACGTCACACCAGCGGCTGCAACCAAGCACAATCTCTGCTCGTGGTCATTTTCGACTGATTGACTTTTGTCCTCACTACACATATTTTTCTCCTTCTGCATGTAGCCTTTTATTGGATGCCAGACATTATGAATTTTATCTTTTTGGGCATTAGATATTTTTGTGTGCCCATAATTTTTTTTTTTCGAGGTAGGGTCTCACTCTAGCCCAGGCTGACCTGGAATTCACTATGTAGTCTCAGGGTGGCCTTGAACTCACAGCAATCCTCCTACCTCTGCCTCCCGAGTGCTGGGATTAAAGGCGTGCGCCACCACGCCCAGCTTCATAAATATTTTTGAACTTTGTTCTAGGAAGAAGCTGAATTGCTTGGAAACTGTGTGTCCCCTTTAGGAATTGCTTGTAGGATTTTGGAGGCAGCATCAGAACAGGGCTCTGCGAGTGTGGGATCTCTGCCCATAGGGTGCTATGCAAGGCTACTCTCTGCCCTGAGAAGCAGACATTTTTCCAGACCGGCTGTAAGGACAGGCACATGAGGTCTAGGCTCTGTTTCCTCCAGGGTTTGGTGTGTCTCTTTCTTAGCTGTGCTAGCTTGAATGTATGTCCCCCATAGACTCGGGAGTTTCATTAAAGTGTGTAACTTAGGAGGATCTTAGAGTCCAGCCCACAGGTGTGTTTGGAGGCAGATCTGAATTCCAGCCCAAAGGTCTGTAGGAAGGCTCAAGCTCTGCCTGGGCCCCTGGTGTTTTGCTGTTTCTGGTGTTGGCTGGCTTATGGTGGTTTCTCTCTCTCTGCTTGGATTTCTGAAAGGGAGCCAACTTCCCCCACCATTATGGAACCTCCCCCTATCTGTAAGCTTGTATTGAATCCCTTCCTTCCATAGCTGTGGTTTGGGTGTTCACCCCAGCACCGTGGAGCTGACTACAATAGCCTTGGGGAGCTCCCTCCCTCTCAGGTCAGACAGTCATCTACTGACTCCTGAGGGACTTGCCATCCCCTCTCTGATCATGCCCGATGGGTTCACACTACTTAGTCACCCCCAAATCTTAGCTCAGTCTCTTCAGTTTGGGGTGGGGGCTGCTGGGCTCCACCTGCACCTCCCTCTCTATTGGTCAGCTCAGACTAGTGACTAACAAAATGGTGGTCTAGGTGGTTTGAACCATGGAAATTTACTTTCTTGCAGTTCTGGGAGCTTGAAACCTGAGGTCAAGGTGTCGGCAAGTTCAGTTTGGCATGAGGTGTTTTTTTTCCTGGCAGTTGACAGTGGTCATCTTAGTTAGCTTTATGTTAGTATAACAGAATACCTGGCACTAGGAACGTTATAGGAAAAAAAGTTTATTTAGCTTACACTTGTGAAGGTCAAAGGTCCAGCATTGGGTGACTCTATGTGTTTCGGTTTTAATGAGGCCCCCCCCATGTTGCATCCAACATGAGGAGAAGCAAAAAGGGGGCAGCTTTATGCAAAAGATGCCAAGCATGGGGTAATGGCTTCACTTTATTATAACAACCACTTCTCTCCTCCATGAATCCCCTGTTAATCCCTCCTGAGGCTGAGAGTGGAGGTCCTCTGACCTATTTACCTCCAGCTAGACCCCCACCTCTTTTCTGCTTAACTTTTTTTTTTTTGAGGTAGGGTTTTTCTCTAGCCCAGGCTGACCTGGAATTCACTATGCAGTCTCAGGTGGCCTCAAACTCAAAGCAGTCCTCCTACCTCTGCCTCCTGAGTGCTGGGACTAAAGGCGTGCACCTTTAATTAAATTTAAAGGTACAGAGTAACGGTGGCATCTTCACACAGATGTGTCATTACTCTGCATTCTCACCTGTCCCCATTCCCACTCCTCCCCTGCCCAGCTGGTTCTGTTTCTTCCATCAGCGAGTGCCCTCCAACACATGCATTCTGTTACACTCTGTTCCCACCCCCTTGAGATCTCTTCCTTGCCTCTCATGACCCCTTTTCTAATTTCACAACCTACAGACACACATATATAAACACATATGTTAACTTTAGGCTCACACATGAGAGAGAGCATTCAGTATTTGCCATTCTGAGTCTGGCTTAATTTACTTAACATAAGAAATTCCAGTCCTGCTACCTTGATACCACCACACTGGAGACCAAGGCATGAACCCTTGGGGACAGCTTCAAACCATGTGGCCTTTCCTCTGAGCTGTGTCTCTTCCTCTGATAAGGATCCTAGTCTCACTAGGTCAGGGTCCCACCCTGTGACCTCCTGTGATTTTCATCATCTCCCTAAATAACCTGTTTTCAAATAGTCCCATGGGGGGCTAGGACTTTACCATATAACTTTGGAAGGACTCAACCCAGTTCAGAACACCCTCCCTGCACCCACGTTCTGAGAAGGCTGCAGGCAGGAAGCTGGGCCAGTCACAGGACCACCTCACCTGCTCCCTGTACCTCGGAAGTCACATCCATCCTTGCTCAATGCCAGGTTTTAAACAATATTTTCTTTGTAAAGAGAGGGAGAGGAGAATGGGTGCTCCAGGGCCTCCTGCCACTGCAAATAAACTCCAGATGCATCCGCCACCTTGTGCATCTGGCTCTGTGTGGGTACTGACAGGCTTTGCAAGCAAGTGCCTTTAACCACTGAGCCATCTCTGTAGCCTGATGCCCAGTGTTTTAAGAACTGTTGGTTCACAAAGTTTTCGGTTGGGTTGTTTTGGGTGGGAGGAATATTCCAGAGACGGCTCCTGAGATACTATCATATGTGAGCATGTGGATGTGTGTTTGTTGTCACATTTTGGTTTTGACAGGTAATCACTATTGAAAGCAAAATCTTTTGAACTGTGGACTACAAAGGCTTGCCAGGGACTAGCTTAGGATGCATAACTCCAGGTTGGCAAAATCCATCATAGGGTATTCAGCATCAGGTAAAGCGTAGCCTGCGCCAGCATCCTCACATGTCCTCCGAGAGCCGGATCACTTTGACATCTACTGATTGATTTCAAATTGCATAAATACATACCGGTCAGAGCCACGGCCCCCAGGGGCGTCAGGAGATATATTCAAGGTGGGCTGACTTTTAATCAATATGGCGACAATATTATCTTGTTTAATTTAGATGGCGATGGTTTTAAACATCAAATCAAGTAGTTTATTACATCAAAGAAGATGAATGAGCCCAGGAACCCAATCCTCCTGATAACACTTCTGAGCATATTTCACTGCCGTGACAGGCCATCATGATTGGGGACGATATCGTGGGCGACGTTGGCGGTGCCCAGCGGTGTGGAATGAGAGCCCTGCAGGTGCGGACTGGGAAGTTCAGGTCAGTGTCTATGCCTCTTCTTTAGCCCTCTCCAAAGCTTGCGGGGTGACCATGTTCTTGTTTGGTTGTTTTCCAAACAAAGGGGCTTTTTATGTCTCCAGCACATAAGCAGAACGTGGACATTCACAGTCTTGTCTGTCACTGCCCCCAAGGACAGTGGCCAAGCTCAGTAGCAGAAATCACAGACCTTCAGTGCGTGATAGCCAATGGAAAGGTGGGGCGGCCTGGGGTGCAGGATTTTGAGGCAAATGTGCACTGTTGGTGTGAAAGAAAGTGCTGCCACCAGGGAGCCAGGTTGAATTTGGTCATATTCCTTCCGGTGTTCAGTGCCATGGAGGTTATAGTTGGTGGCCTCGGTCCTCACTCCCCCAGCCATCCTTTCTCTTTCAGTCCTGCCTTCTCCAGCCTGTCAGGGGCAAAGAACTTGGAGATCACGGGTGCTATCAGGGATGTTCTGGAGTGGGAATTCCATCCTGAGATTGTTGTCCATGGCCAACCACTGGGCACTGGGCATTTGGTGACAGGACTGTGGCTCACCTAGCCATCAAGGTTGTTTTGGATGTCAGCATTGCCTTGTTTATTCTAGATGGATTCCATTGTGGATGTTTTGTGGGTGCCAGAGAGACCTGATTAAAACATCTGGGTTTGGGATGGTAGATCAGGTATGTGTATTGAGTGATCAGCTTAGGCAGGGTCACACTCCATCAGGGTCTCCCTCTAAGGTCCTTTCTGCATGAAAGATCTGCAGCAGTGAGCTGAGGCCATCTGTGAGCACAAGGTGAGTGAGTGACTCTGGGTACTCCTGGGTCCAAGGTCAGAAAGCCACCCCTGGGGCCTCCTAAGGTAGAAACTCTGACATACCTGAAATACAGACCCTTCTTCCCCAGGTCCTCAAAGAGGCTCACCTAGTTTCGCTTGTTATGTCTGGCCTAAGGGAGCCCTACTCACAAGTCACAAAACTTTGTTTCCTAAGACACTAGCCTGCACCCTGTCCAGTGTGTGCTGCCAGCACAGACTACCTGAGCCAGTTCCTGCCAGAGGAAAGAATATATTCCCTCACAGTTCTGGAGGCTGGGGAGTCAGGCTCAAGGTGGCATTGGGCTCAGTCTCTGATTCCAAGATGGCTTTGGCTGTGCCAAGTTGCCACATCCTCCAGGGAGGAGGAACATTGAGAAGGAAGGGAGGACTCACTCCTGCAAGCCCTTTTCCCAACCCCATTGACCCTAAACCAGACACCTCCCTGAAAGCCATTCTGCCAACACTGTTGTACTGTACTGAAGTCCTGAGACTTCCTGAGTCTCCAGGAATCGAACATTGGAGCACATGTTCAGACCATAGCAGGCCTTGAGGTCCCTGGTCCCTTCTTTCCCCCAGGATTGCAGCACCTGCTGTGCTCCAGGCGAGGTGCTCCAGCAGCGGGACCAAGCACCCTTCAGTCAGTGTGCGGAGCCCTTTGCTCTGTGTGTGCATGAGCCCAGCTAACATGTGCTCAGAGTGGGTGTCTGGCTGCTGAATGCATGAGGGATGCCTTTGTATTTAAAAACAAGGTGCTGAGCCTTAGCAGAAGGTGAAACCTGCGAGCTGCAGTTTTGTGCACAGGGCTCCTTCAGGGTCTTTGATTTAAATGTGTGCTTGGGTGGGATCTTCTGGCCTGTCTAAGCCAGCTGTCCCTCTGTGCTCAGAATGCACCAACCTTGTTCCTGACCGAAGGATGCCTGTAGGCTTCTAAACTTCTGGGGAAGGCCCCCACGTAGCCACACCTGGAGGAGGCTTCACCTACCATGTGCCACCAAGGGTGAGCCCTTTGCAGAGTTCAGTTGCCTGCACACCATCAGGGAAAAGCATAAGTGGCGCTGGGCTGTAGCTCAGCCTGGCATGTGTGAGGCCCGGGTTCAACCCCCAGCCTCACAAGATACAAAAATAGCACAGAGTAAGTGATACCACCTCGTGGAGTTTGCTTCTGGAGAGATGCAATCCACCTGCAGGGCGCCCCGGTCCCCGACGACTGTGTAGACAAGTGTGTCACTGGTGGTCTGCATTGTTTATGATTCACACTCAGAACCCTGGTATACAACCTGCTTTTTTCTCAACTGTTTTGTGGGATCTTGCCACGATTGTTCTTCATTTAAACACCTGCAAGTGCCTGGCACACACATAGTCCTGTGGTGGCCATCAGTGGTGACTCTGCAGCTGCAGTGTGTGACTTCTGTCTGAGTTCAGGGGACTGTCACCTCTCCTTGGTTGTCTTCTCATCTGTATGTAAGGATAGAGGGCCGTCTTTGCTGGCCCTGCAGGATGGCAGGACAAGAGCTTATCCCATGCAAGGGAGTAACTAAGTCACCCACAGGGATGTGTGTGCTAAAGGGGACAAGAGGATCTCTTGACCTTGGTGACTCTATTGAGCCATGCTGCCAGATACAGCAGCCAGAGTGGCAACAGAGTGCTTGAAATGTGGCTGGGCCAAAATGGAACTTTCTAGAAGGATCAACTGCAAGCCGATTTCAAAGACCGAGTGGGGAAACACATTTGCACCAAGCTCAATAGTAACTTTCTTTTTTTTAAGATAATTTTATTTATTTGCAAGTAGAGAGACAGAGAATGAGAATGGGTATGCTAGAGCCTCCAGCCACTGCAAATGAACTCCAGACTCATATGCCACTTTGTGCATCTGGCTTTACGTGGGTACTGGGGAATTGAACCCAGGCCTTTAGGCAAGCGCCATAAACCACTGAGCCATCTCTGCAGCCTCAGTAACTTTGTTTGCTGACTACAGATTGAAGTGCTGACATTTCATGCTAATTCCACCTGTGTGGCTACAAGAAAGTCTTAGCCTGACCCAAACCATAACCCTTTCTGGTTTGGGAGGGCCTGAGGCTTATCCCTGCACCACCGCCTTCTCCCTGCAGGTGGCACTCTCGGGGCACAGTACACCCTCAGGGGGACTGGGTACACACTGGTTTCCAGAAGGGCCCTGTGTTGCTCTGCCTAAAGGGAACTCTCCATGCTGAGGGCTGTGTTGGGGCTGAGTCCAAGGCCCCTGAGGTAGTCTGCACAGGGTGTGCTGGCTCAGGCGGGAGGTAGCCTCTAAGTTCAGACAGGCACTCTGCAGCCTGACCCAGAGCCCTTTCCTTCTGTGGACCTGCCTCCGTGCAGTCTCTGGGGCAGCATCCAGCTCAGCCTTCACAGGGCTTCCCCTTCCTCCCTGCCCACTCTGCCAAGCTCCTACCACACTGACCACCCGAGTGGGCAGTACCGAGTATGGAGTCTAGCATGGCCCCTGTCCATACCAGGTGTGAGACCCACACAGGGGCTGTTATCCTGATGGTGACTGAGTCCTCTCCTCTCCCTAGGTTGGCCTCTCCTCTCTGCGTAGCCATTGGATGGCCTAGCTGAGCACTGGCCAGCCTTCTGGACCTTGTTCTTTGTTGGACAGTTGGGACAGCTGCAGGGGGAGGATGGCCTTGTCATGGGCACAGGTGGCAGACAGCCATGTGACATTAGGATAGGGTACAGAAGGTGAGCTCTGTGGGCCATGAAGCAGGGCCAGCCTACAGTCACTGAGCCAGACAGGGAGGGGCTGGATTAGAGTCCCCCACTCTTCAGCCACCTTCTTCTAGTTTTGCACACACGTGCACACTCGTGCACACACCAACACAGTTGTGTTTCTGAGGCAGCTTGTCAGAGGGTAGGGTCTGGGCCCATGTGGTGGAGGCGTGGTCTGTCTTTTCCCTTTGCTATATTTGGGTCCCTCTCTGTTTCCTGCTTATATCACAACAGGCCCCAAATGGAGTGAAGCCCCTGGGGCTGGGAGAGAGCCCAGGGTGCCCTAAGCCTGCCCTATAGGAAGGCCCAGTCCCCTGGCCGGGATTGCATCCTGGTGCTTCAGGAGCCGAGAAAGGCTCCTGGACAGATGGCACCCATCTTCCCCCAGCCTGGCTGTCCTCGGGCAGTGGATGGAGAAACGACTCTCTTCAGGCCTGCTCTGTTTGGAGGTCCAGCTTGGCCAGGGTGAAGCCTCCCTGGCTGGGAGGGGAAGGCCTCAGTGTTCCCCACACCTGCCCTGTTCCTAGCAGGTCTGGTGCCTAGGGCCTGAGGTTCACGGAGGTCCCCATGCCCTGTGCCAGACCTGATGGCCTGTGGTGCTGCCCACTAGGAGGGGCCTTTCAGGTGAGCTGGTGAGCCTTGCCCAAGGCCACCTGGGCAGGGTTCTCAAGGGACCAGCCCCCCTTGCCCATCACATTTGTGGAAGTTTTGGGGAGGGGGTTTGGGTAGCCCAGGCTGGTCTCAAACTCACAGTCCTCCTGCCTCTGCCTCCCAAGTTCTAGGGTTACAGGCATGGGCCACTGTGTTAGCTTGGCCACTATCTTCCTCTTATGGGAGCACCCTGCCCTGTGGTCCAGTCTGCAGCAGTTCCTGGTAGCTGCTTGTCCCAGCCTTGCTTCCAGCCACACCACGCATGAACTCGTCTACAAAGGCCTCCACCCACCACCCTGGAGGTGGTTGTCCTTTTTTCTTTCTTCCCAGGGGCAGGCCTCATCTTCCCTGGTGCAGGGGCTGGGCCCTCCCATCCTGTCAAGTACACAGAAGGGACAGTCTGTTCTGGGGAGCCCCCTCTGTCCTCAGTTAAGTCACAGCCCTTAGCATGTCACTGACCCCTCTTCCTTTGTGGCCTACCAGGCCATGTGGCTCCTTGTGGCTTCCTATCGCTCTAGTTCCCCAAAGCCCGCACCATGCTTCTTAAGACAAATCAAAGGTGTCACTATGACCTCCATGAAGCTGCTTTGTCTCATGTGGGACCTTCCCTTACTGGGTGCTCAGATTGGAAGATAGCAGGAGCCCAGAATGTTCTTTGCCCTCTGTGCTCCACAGTGGAATTGTAGATATCCAGTACAGGCCTCCCTGCTGGGCTCAGGTGCACCAACCTTCAGTGGGTCCTGGGTGCTGGGGGAATTTCCACCTGGCAACATACCAGGCCAGGACTCCAGCCACCTGCACAGACAGGCTTGGGGACCTCAGAGCGAGCAGGAAGGAGATGCCCAACTCTGTCCACTTCAAGGCAGACAGCTTTGCCGCTGGGTCTGTGTGGCTGCAGCAACCCACTTAGAAGGTTTTCCTGAGGATGAGGCTTGGGTTTCCCATGAGATAAAGCACATTTCCTTCTAGTTTGTGTGAAGTGAGTGAACCTGGATGCTAATTTCAGACATCACCTATGTCACGGTGACTAAAGTCCAGCTGTGGGTGGCAGCCTCAGTGGGCCCCAGAGAAGCCCAGTGATGGGGGGGCATCCCTGACCCTGTGTCCCTGCAGGTGGGAGCATCACCTCCCTGGAGTCAGAGCAGCCCTCCTGGCCACCTGGCCTCCTGGCAGGAGGGTGACCCCCACTTAGGGAGGATGTCCAGGTGGCTTCTGGTGAGGCTGTGGCTGTCATTGAACAAAAACCAGAACCAGCCACCATACAGGAGAGTGAAGTCCCGCTGGGCTGGAGTTCACCCCCACATTCCCCAGCTCCAGTGCTGGCTATAGTGCTAGGAAGGACAGTGGTGACACAGTCAAGTGCAGATGTCACTGTACATGGTTCCCATTTGCAGACGTGGCCAGACAGGGTGCTGGGCTGTTCTTTCATCCAAACACTGATTTCACCACTTACTCTGTGGCTGCCCCCTGCATGTTGGACTGTCAGAACCGAAGCTGGGGCGGGTGGTCAGCACATTGAGGTGAAGGTGGTGGATGGAGTGAAAGGGGAAGGCAGAAACATCAAGGTGAATGACTGTCCCCAGCTAGACTGCTGCTGTCCGAACAGGTGTTCTTTCATGGTTCACTCAGCTTGTCCCCTTGTTTATGCAATTCGGGGGGGGGGGTCTCAAAAAGAAAAACAAACTCCGAATCACTGGTTAGTTTACAAACACCAGCCCAAGCGCATCTGAGCTCCCAGCTTGCCTGCCAGTGCGTGAATCACTGAAAACAGGCCTTGCTGTGGCAGAAACGCCTGCTCAGCTGTACCCAGCTGGCTCAGTAAGTGGGCATGCGGTAGGGACCCCAAAGCAAACATCCATCCAGAAGAATATTCTGAACCCCTGAGGAGGTTTTACCCCACGAAAGGTGGAACAGCCGCTGTGGACTCACTGACTTCTCCTTGGCCTGTGACCGGAAAGGATGAGGGTGGCCACCTGAACTGTCATCGGTAGCCTTCCCTCTCCCTGGGGCTGGCTGGGTGAGCCTGCGGCCTGCACTCCGGTTCTGCCCCCCATCTCACACACAATCACCTATCCTCAGCTGCGGGAGGGTGGTCACCCGAGAGCAGAGTCCCACCACCCAATGGAGATTGTGCCCAGGCTACTGTTTGTGGATCTTGGAATAGCAGCCCTACAGGTGCCCACTTGAGGGAGGAGGGCCAGGGTAAGAATGCTGGTCCTCACAGTAGGCCCCTGGTGGAGAGAGGTGGTGTGGGAGGCAGGCCGCAGGCTCACCTTGCTGAAAGGCTCAGGCTGCCTGGATGCATCGTTGAGGCCAGTCTAAGCCCATGTGCCACCCAAGACACACCAGACACCAGGAAGACCTGAGGGAATCTGGGGGTGGTCAGCATCCTCCAGGACATCTCACCCCCACTGTCCTGTCCTGTCCATCCACAGCACCTTCACCTGGACTTTGATGCCTTTCCAGATCTCTAGTGCCAACTTCCATTTTTCATGGGGGGGGGGGCGTCAAAGGTAGGTTCTCACTCTAGCCCAGGCTGACCTTGAATTCACTATGTAGTGTCAGGGTGACCTTGAACTCACGTGATCCTCCTACCTCTGCCTCCCAAGTGCTGGGATTAAAAGCATGAACCACTTCAACTTTCATTTTTACTCTTCCTTGTTCTGCCTCCTCTTCCGGCCACTAGAGGGCACTTCTCCACCAGCTTCCAGAAAGGCAGGCCCTGCGTGAAGCCAAGGCTTGGACGTGCACAGGGATGTCACCCCAGTGGGGCTCCAGTGCACACTCACAGCCAGAGCACCCTCAACTCAAATGCACTCACAGCAGCACCCCCTCACCCCCACTGTCCCACGCACCCCACCCCCTCCATCTCCTGTGGCTGCCCTGTGTGCTTACCTACCATACTTGGGGGCCAGCTAGCTCTGCCAGACCAGGGAAGCCCGGTGGTCCCAGGACCTAAAGCAGGTGTTGAGGCCTATGGGGACCTCGCCAGCCTTTGTGTTCCTCTCCAGCTGACACATTCTCGGGGGGCTGTGCTCTAGACCTGGGAGACCTGCCCCTGCCAGAGCACGAGAGAAGCAGGTGCCTGCCACCATCAGAAAGAGGGAAAGAGGTGTGCTCTCTGTGTCACGGCCCTCACCAGCCAAATCCCTGTCTGTCCACTCTTCACTGTTTCCCCCAAGACCTTCCTCATGCTGTCCCCTTTGCCTGTCCCTCACCCCTTCTCAGCTTGCCTGGATTCTGCCTGGTCTTCATAGCCTTCCCTAGTGATTGAGTCCCTATATCCCAGCCAGCAGGGCTCTGCTGGCTCTGGGTGGGTAGCCAAGGGGTCAAGGCGATGTCTCAAGGACAGGTGACAACACCGGCTTCCACACCAGGTCATTTCTGTGGTACCCGAAGCATCCTTGCTCCAGGAGACTCGTCCGACACACCCTAGAGTTCTCTCATCTTAGTTTCAAACCATTCAGATTTCCAAATAGCTATTCCACATTCCCCACCCCAGAGACGGGCCCAGCTCTGGTTCCTCCACACCTGTGGGGAGAGGAGGCCCCTGTGACAGGCCATGCAGCCCTCTGGTGGCCTCCAAGCGACTTCATCCTGCAACTCTGCCCTGGCCTGACTCTCTAAGACCTGCAGCCATCTGTGTGCTGTTCCTCTTGACACCACCCAGGTCACACTGTGGGCCAGAGCCACACAGAAGGAGGCACAAGATGCCCGTGCACCCAGTTCTGGTGAGGGTGCCCTTGATTTCTTGATTGAGATGACAACTACCATGGAGGCAGGAGGACCAGGAGTTCAAGGCCAGCCTGGGCTAGATGAGTCCCTACTCAGAAAGCCAACAACAGTCACAAAAAGTTGGCAACCATTACCTAGTTGTACTTTCTCCCATGGTAATTACTATCTGTGGGAACGCTAACAGCTCCCCAGCCTGCTTGCATCTGCTAATGTCAGTGTCCATTGATTATGATGGCTGCTTAATAATGTCATAGTGCTCCTTGGGTTTTATTACTGCCCTTCTCCTTTAAAACAAACATCTTTCTCCCCCCCCACACACACCCCTTCTCTCATTCTTTCTGTTTATTTTAGTTTTTGAGGCAAGGTCTCATTCTAGCCAAGGCTGACATGAAACTTACTCTGTAGCCCAGGCTGGCCTCAAACTCATAGTGATCCTTCTACCTCAGCCTCCTGAGTGCCAGGATTAAAGTCATATATCTACACCCAAGCAAGAGTGTTTTCTTCTCCACTTGTGTTTATGTGTGCCACTGTGGGTTCCTGGATTCCTGGTTAGTCTGTTCCGTTCTCATGGGTTATTATCATTTCTGCTGCTCTAGTGGTCCTCAGTGTGTCCAGGCTAGCCCTGTCACCTTTTGATGTATCCCACCATTCTCTGTGCTCTTCTGGCTCTCTGACGCACAAAGCTGTTTCAGGCTCATCCTGAACCAGTCATTTCTCTAGGGTGGGAGCTCTGGCTCTGTCCTTGGAAAGTGCTCAGTAGACTCAGTCCAAGGCAAGAGGTGCCTTTTAGTGCCACTGAGTGTCACTGTTCTAGAACTAGTGACAGTGTCCCTGCCTGCCCTGTGCACCTGTGGAAAGCCGCACCTGGCTGCAGAGCACACGGGTCCCTCCAGCCTAGCCTTAGTGCCTGTGCCTTCCCCTTCCCTCCTCCTTGTGCCCTCCCCCCTACTTGCTCACACACACACACACACACACACACACACACACACACAC